>PNEQ01019206.1:0-23497 GCA_003012365.1 Medauroidea extradentata
AGTTAGCTTCATGTTGATGTCTGTCTTTCTGTCATTGATCACTGAGTCCACAAGAACATAGACCAGGAACAACAAGTTGTGCACCATCCTAGCACTTGCCATCGCAGGTTTGTAAGCCAAGGCAACAAACTGAGGGCAGAGCAGTGATGCAGACACCTCCTGAGGCAGACCAAGCTGCTCACGTGATATTAGAGCATTTGCCAGGCCTAGGTGGAAGTAGTGGCATAGTGAACCAGGGAAACAGGCCACAATCCTTGGCAAGGTGATCACATTGAAGCCAGGAGTTACCTCTGGCTGACCAGTAGTACCAGCCAGGTTGTACTTGTTCTCAAACCAAGCCATTGCTCGTTTGAGGTCATCACTCCGCTTTATCTTAATCTTGGCAATGTTAGCTCCAATTTAGAATCGACATCTGTTGCCAGCCAGAATTTGATCCGAAATTTATCTGGCTTTTTGGCCATGTATTGTGTGAATGGACACTTAGACTTTGTTGGGAACAGCTGCTCATCCACTGATGTTTATACCAGGCTTGTAGCATGCAATGCTATTTTGTATAAAGCCATTCTACACATGTGACACTAGTGTAAACTTATCAGTCTGTAAACATTCACAACATGTAAGTCGCTCATCAAAGCGGAGAAATCGCATTATTTCGCGTAACCTATTTCGCGACACGGTTTGTGTAAAGAAATCTGGTCCCCAGATGCTTGACCATAATTTAGATAGCACCAGACCTTTAGCTGCATAAGCCCCTCAAACATAGATTATTGATATGAAACCTTCAAGTTTTACGAGTGTGATAGTCCACATATCATGTAAACTTTTGCAGGCTTCATTCTCTGTACATGTCTTGATGTGTAGAAGGATGTCTGGTGTCAGAAACAGTGTCCACGAAACTTAGAGGAGAATTATCCTTGACCTGTCGCTTAGCATGAAGTGTTGGACCATTTTTTCTTTTGCCATGTTTTGAGCTCCCCATCTACCAGGAAGTTTGTTCCCAGAGTCAATCACCTACCACTCTGTTCAATCCCTAACAACCTCAATGTGACCGACAGCAGGTCGTACATGTACACTCGGCACAGAACTTTGAGGTTGCATCTCTCGAACGAGTAAGATTCTATCATAATATCTCGCATCACAATTGCAATTTCAAGTGGAATATTTTTGTGTGAAGAGCACTTTGCTTTTTTCAATTTTAGGAAAAGTCATGTAGGGTCCGTTAAATTGAATCAGATATACAGATTTAGCATCACTTAAAATATCTTAAGGGGACAAAATGATCCCCTCGGTAATTCTAGTGTTAAGTCATAAACTGCACTGAAGCGATCAAGCTCAAGTGTATTCTCTTGCTGGATGTTACTTTCCATATACTGTCCTCTTAGTATGGAGGCATGTTTCTTGATGCTCTTTTTTTATTTTATTTTTAGAGCTAATGTGGGAACTTTGAAACTGTTCTGTTAGTCATCAAAGTCGGTCACATTACGTACTGAGTCTCTTACAGCTGTGTACTTACGTGGTTTGATTTGATCCTCATCTGTTTTACCGAGGGACCAATTTCCTTCGCTGCAATGACGAGTCTTCCGAACCCTTTTAGTTTGTCAGGTATAATTCGGCGGTGATTAACTTCATCGCGCCTACCCTCATGCAAGTGTTGCCCATACTGTAAAATTAGTTCATCTTTCAATGCAGAGTGATGTTTATGTTCATCGTTCATTCTTGAGGAAATGTTTTTCTGAAAATGTTCGCTGATGCGGTAATGTGATGCGAGAAGCAAGTCACTACGGTACCTAACACCTCGGTTTCATCCTATAGTATTTAATTTTACTTTTTTTTGCAGCATTTATTGAAATGGCTTACAGTTTTATTCCTTGCATAAAATCCTCCACGCGATTCGGACTGCAAAACTTGTCTGTTGAAGTAGGTATACGTGGTTTTTCTGTTTCATTTACCTCTTTTTAAAACTTTACAGTTGTGGCGAAAATCCCCTCGATTTCTCAGCTCATCAAAGTTTTGCTTTTGTTCCTTTGAATATTTGGGAAATTGTAGAAATCCATTACTTGAGCTTCGTTGGGTTGAACAATTTATAAATGCCTTGGCAGTTGCCATTACAGAGCAAGCATGAGTATTTTTGTCCCAAACTCTTCTGGACTTGTTTGAGCTACTAGGTGTAGCAGCAGAAACATATGCTTCAAGAATGTTTTGGTTTGGCATAATTGGGTTCTGTTGTGTATTGTGGCATTTAAGTGGAGAAGCACTGATAAAGTTTGTGACATATTTCCTTATTTGAAATTTTTGGTGATGTAGCTGAGTTACCAGTCATTTATTTGTCCAATGGATAGTATTTCTGTTGATTCTTCAGTTGCTTTGTTTACATTGTCAAGAATTTCCTCACTTTCTTTTACCATTTTCTTCAATAAGGCCCGCAATTACATTTTCAACTCTGCCTATATTGTCATTCGTCATAGTTAACTGCCAAAACTTTCTTCAAATTTTTTGTCATGTTCTTCAATAATGCTCGAAGACATATATTCAGTTTCACAATTTGTCTCCCTACTGCAAAAATATGTACTTACCGGTGTGAAACATGTGCACATTGTGTTTTCAGTGTCAAAATGAACAGAAATTTGGCCCGGAACTATTGGAGACAAACTTGAAATGCTTATTTCCAATGTCACCTTCTCCAGTAATGCTGATTTCACTGTGCATTGTTTTGGCCACTTTTCGCTGGCTCTGTCATGTTCTGTAGAAACAAATGTATTGGAACTGGTAAGATATACAGGTGCTGTCTATGTAGTACATTTCCTTATTATATGACACTTTCAATTCAGCAGTCTCTTCATTGGCGTGCACAGGATCATTTCGGTCTTTCATTGTCTCCTTGTCTGATGGAAAAAAAACAAATTTAATATTATAATGCAACTAAATACCTTAACCGTACTGTGGTCTTCTGTCTACATGGTGCAGGCAGATGCAAATACATAAACAAATAAGCTAATGAACTATGTGGGGGCAGAAGTTAAATCATGTTTTGAATCTATAAATTTAGTTGAGCAATCTACAAACATGTTAATACTGTTTAAGTTATTTTTTAACTTTTATTGACATTTAAGAAAATTTATGTTTTAAGATAAACATGTAACATTAAAAATTTCAGTCACGAAAAGCTTTGAAACAAACAACGTGAAATTATTTATACATCAAAATGTAAACTCGGATATTTAGTGAACATCTTTCTTAACTATATCGGGATACATAGGAACATTTTAAAACTACTAACATTTTACATAGTTTGTGTTGTACAATATATAGTCTCACCATTTTTTATACATGACAATTTTATTGAGTACTTTATATTTCCCGCTTGAATTTTACTATGTATTGCTTTTTTTTTCATCTATTCTCGTTTGGATCAACCTATAGCCATTCAAGCAGGTGTATTTTTATATCTCACTCTGATGAGATGTCATAATTTTCATGTGATATTTTGCCAGAGTTGTTTTGTAACGAGCTTTTTAGTGGGAAGACATGACATCAGTTTAACCTCGTTTGAAGCAGCTGTTTAGCGTAGCTATTGTCAAACTTTGCCGCCTGAGATCCTTGCACATGGTATTATGCTTTGCACTTCACTTTAAAATGACGTTAGTATTTGTCAGAGCATTGTTCGCACAAGTTGGGTTAGCCACTTGCCATCTGTTGCAGGCGACAGCATTTTTGCCTGCCGGTTGTCGCTTATTGCCCGAGTAAGACCAGCGATGCACATAACTGTTCACGTCAGGCATCCTACCACTCCTCTTCCTCCCAAGAGAAGTTTTATTTGTGTTTTTGAACTCTTTAACTTTCTCGTTCAACATCTAGAAGGTATTAAATAGCAATGTTTCCTTAATAGAGGAGAGCAGTCTCTAACTGGCAGTGGTAGTGGTCACTACTAAGCATGCTCGTGCTAGTAGGTGAGTTAAACTAGATGGGTAATGACAATGGCCACGTTGATAAATGCCTTAAATTTATTGATTTGTTTCTCTTGTCTCATTATCCTTTGGAAATGTGTAGCTTGCTTTTGTTTTTTTATATACAAATTTGCGTGTCGTGAGCAAGTACCAAATTACAAATTTCATAAAATACCTAATGCAATATCGTAGAAACTCCATAACGGGACTGACAATTTCATGGTTACCTTTATTATTATCTTACACAATCAACATTTGTCCATTTACATATTCTGAAATGATGTTGCGAATATCAAACTGCCTTAAACCACCCGCAAGAGGCACAAGTTAACCTCGTTCCGCATGGTATTTCTCTACAATTACATTTCAAGAACAATCCTACAGTTAAATTTCTGTTCCCACATGTGCACAGATCAGTGCTAGCAACATACATCACTTACCAGTCTTTAATCGATGGAAATTCACAATCAAAAGGAAATGTAATGTTCATCCTAAAACAGTAAGGCCGGTTAAGTAAACTACGCCTAAAATATTGTAGAGATACTGTCTTGAATGTGGTCGCTTATCAGGCGTGTGTGGACTGTACTGTGTGATTGAATAGTAAAACCGTTAAAAAAATTGAAATTTTTTTGAAGAGGTGTAACCATGGAGTGTCTCGCAGAGACGACAGACTTGATGGTCAGAGCATCGACGGAGTACTGTGACGATCCACTGTAGAGATGGATTACTACCATACTCTGTGGCGGACAGGAGGGATTTCGTAGGTGTGCCAGGGGAATTGGGTGTACTTTCCATGGGTGCACACACAGAACAAAATTAATGACTGAATCGGGGTATTGAGTAGTGAAGGAAATGACAAGTACAGGTGTAAATTGACATAGCTAAATTTCGTAAAATGATTTTGAAAATTTCCTGTGCAATTGCAATCTCGTTCAGAGTTTGGACACTTTCAAAGAAACGACGGAGTATCTGTAGGATAATATTTGGTCGTTAGCGAGTCTACAGAAAATAATTTTAGTATAAACTGACCCCAGGAATAGATAAACTAAATTAAATCTAAATATGGTACTAGAGCACTAGTACCATCTTTCGATTTAATTTCTTTGCAGATAATACTCCGCACACCGTACTGCTAGCCGGAGACTATAATTCATGAGATACTTTGCGCTGGGAGTTGGAATAATAAAGGGATCCTAAGTACTTCATTAAGTCATATTTCAAAACTTGAGGAAGGTTTTATATATTTACATAATTCATAGAAACTGAGTTGAATGTTATTCACCTTCGGTTCGAGGAATAATTTCAAAAATAAATCTGGTTAGAATTGTCAATGCTTGTACAAGTCATTCGACTGCAGCATTATTGCTCTTCATTTTTTCAATTAAAAAATTACATGTAAACTACTTAAACAAAAATAGCTCATAAATATAATGTACATGAATGGAAATACTCTAAGCACAGCTTATGTGTACCAAGAATTACTGACATTTGAACTGGACAAGTTTGGTGAATTTTTTGCATAACTTCACCACTTGCCTTGTAATGTTCGCTGATTTTGCAGCATGTTTCAGCCTCAGTACTAAATAATTTTGTGCTACTGCCTTAATTAGTAAAGCACAATGGTTTTACAATGGAGATTGATCATACATGTGGTCAGTAAAGTTTGAAAACACAGCTTTCATATTGTGTAAACTTGGGCACATAAAGCACTCATATTGGGTAAATTAAGTGATTTGTTGACATCAAATGATTTAATTGAAACATACTGTCGAAGAACTTATTCTGCTGACTGACAAATGAAAATAACAGAATCTGATGTGAACACCAACCTACCTCTGTTCTTCCTTGTCAAGAATGAATATACAGTTAGATAAGCGGTACTGCTACAATGAAGACCCTGGACACATGTTTCACATTTAACTGTGCTTCCCAATTATGTCAGCACGTAACCCGCTACATATCTAATAACTTCTTATGCATATTCTGTTCGGCTGATGTTTTCCAGTGATGAAGAATAATCATGATCCAACTTTGCATTCATTATCAAATCACAATATTCGTCTAATGCTCTGTGCCGTACACAAATTGTGTTTACAATATCTTGAGACTTAGCTGAATTGCTTGTGGGACACTTGAAGTAGTGAAACTTTTTTCACATGATTGCACTTACCATGAGAATTTGGTTGCAGTTCAAATAATAGCAAATGTTTCTTATAAGCTTACTGAAACTGCCTTGCAGTTAGGTTGTCATTACATCTTCCTGAATATCTTATGATACTAAAAATGTTTCTATGTGGTCCTAACTCAGTTTGTACAGTAGTTAAAACGGTAATGTATTTAAAACTTAGTTACATATTTGTAATGTACTTTGGATGCAAATTAAAAGTCCGACAAAGCTAACCTTCGTGTTAGATTGTACAGTTGGTATGCCGCTACGTAGATTGAGGGTTATAAGTTACTGGAAAACTTCTTGCAAGTAATCTTTAATTTGTTCGACATTGCTTTTTCAGTCCGTTTTTTCTCATGTTTCGGTTTATGTACCGAATGTACTTGTTACTGTTGAATTACTAGGAGGCAAAGAAAGTGAACCACACACTTCGATTGCAGCAGCAACATATGCATTCAAAGTTAGTGCTGCAATTTTAACGTTCACAGGCTGTTTACTGTATTGTGTATTGTTAACTGACAACTTATTTACCAAATAAATACCTTGCTGTTCTTGAATAAAATCAAATTTTATAGGTACTTCCACTTTGCGCTGCCACCATTACCATCATCTAACACTTTTTTTGCTTCCTAAACAATTTCTTCCTAATTTTAGCGTATGTCACAATCCATGAAAAACAGAAACAGATTTGCCAGTTGAAGAATGACTGAAATAAGTTTTGAAATTGTCCAATGGTTGTAAGTTACATCCTAGAGCAGTAGCCACTGATAAATTCGAAGCAGCACTATGACATATTTATGTAAAGTAATATTACAATGCAGTTGAACACAGCAGTGTCTCGTGTTAAAAATGTTTGGGCAACTTCTTGTACATACAGCAGCTATATTCAGGGACATTGAAATTCTGCATCAAAGCTATATCATGCAGAACTGCTTGAGAGAAGGAATAACCTGCATGCGTTTGTGAATGACCACACACACAAAGAAAGTTAAACTGTCACTATCAAAGTTATCTTGCTAATGCCTCTATACTATGCTGCAGGATTTTACTGAAAGTTGGTGCTGGTTGGGAATTACTCAAAGCTTTTTGTAAATAAAATATTGTAAAATACACATATGAGCATGGGCGTACGCAAATTGGGTAACCTATTTAACAATCTGCTAAATGGTCAGATAGGAGTACATTTTGCATGAGGAGGAATTGGTACAAACAGTCAACATTCCTTGTGAAAATGTGATTTCTCTAGCTGGTAATTTATATTAATGTGAACTCGTTAAGTAATGGGGGATAAACGACAAATTTTAAAATCTAATTTTTATTTATAGAAAAATAATAAAATTTAATGCATAGTGTAGGCTTATTTTTGTGTCAAGTGTAAAATTTTTATTTATGATCTGAGCTGTTATATATATTGAAACTCATCTGCCCCAGTATTTCCTTTATTTTTCTTCCTATAACAGAAAACAAAAACACTGCCAACAAAGTTGATTTTGTTTCTTTTGATGTAACAATTTAAAAATAAAAGGAATCCACTTAGTTTATTGTATGGTCACAGAGACATTAAATGTTTCAGATTGTTTGAAGGTTTCATGGTAGACTTTTCAATTCCTTGTTGAAATAATTTTATTAAAATCACAGTTTTCAATTCTTTATTTTTGTCCTCTTTATGGCTACACTGATATGGAAAAACAGTAATAGTTTCATAGTTGCAAACTCTGTACTTCTTCATAAAATTTTTAATTTTTTTTGGAAATAATTTTAAATACTTATCCAAAATTCATGTGTAAAATTCTCAACGCAACGCGACATTTTTGCACTTGTGTTGCGTCTGGTTGCACTGTATGGAATTGACTACTCACAGATGCAATAGAAAACCTATTCTACTAGCTCTGCACTTGCTCTGTGCTGTGTCGGTGCAAATAGCATGTGGTGATATTTAATCGGGGTATCGACAGAAAAATAAAACCCATCTACTCCTTTTTCTTTAATGACACCGCTTTGAAATAATACATCTTTTATGTACTTCACTTGAGAACTAACTTGACCTAACAATATTTTTTTACGTAGGACACATTAAAAATGTTTTTAGAGGTGTTAGTGGTAGTCCTATGTAAAAAAAAATTGTAAGGTTAGATTAAGCTCTTAGGTGAAGGCAAGTTAGGTTATGTTATGTTAAAATAGGTTTGAAAAGATTAGGTTACTAACCTAATCTACCCTTAACTTAATCTAAACCTAACCTAACAATATATTTTTATGTAGGACTACTACGAATGTCTCTCAGACATATATCAACAGTAAACTATAGATCACCAATAGTTTGGCCAGTACACAACGTAAAGTGTAAATACTAAGAATCACTACTCATTGTGCGAAACTATTGGTTTTACAGGTTAATTTCATTAATAGAAATGTTTCTACAGTGGTGAAAAGTAGTCGTATGTAAAGATAATTATAGTTCACTTACTTTAAAATGTTTTTTTTTTTGCAACGATTTCGGTACCAGCATGTAAAGACGTATTTGATGCGAACATTTTACTTACAATAAATTACTTTGGGGAAAAAAAGTATTCTTCCACTGTAATTACGATATATGAATGCAAGAATCTCTGTGATATTCCACTGGTACGAACGTTAACAATTCACAATAGATCATGAACCCAAAAAGATCCTACGTATTTCGGCCCTGATAAAAATTACTAAAACAACGATACAGCTTAACCAACAATCGCAATAAATTTTTTTGGTAATTTCACGTAATTTTATTTGTTCAAAATCTTTATAATTTTTGTAACTTGAGATAGCACTAATGAGCAATTTGGAAGATGAATTAAAAAAAAAAATGGAAAACTGAGAACTAAATAACAGCTTTAAGTATGGAAGACGAATTGAAAAAAAATAATGGAAAACTGAAAATTAAATAACAGCTTTAAATATAAAATTATTGAGGCAAAATTATATATATAAGCTTTGTGGTGGAAACAAAAAAAAGCACCATAAATCTGCACATCTTTCACTGTTGGTGAACTCAAAAGTTATCATTATTACACAAAAATTAATGTAGTGAGTAAACCGATAAAATAATAGCGTCGTATTCATCAGACATGGCATAATATTCTGTAATAATTTCAATCTTTACCGTGAACTGTACAAAAAGTTATTAATGGGGGGACATACAGACATACATATATCCATACAGACTTACAGACATACTACATACAGACAGACACGCGATCTCATAAGCCTGTCTTTCCTAGAGGAAAGTAGGCTAAACATTACTATACGTTGACATCTATGAAATGAAAGAAGATATACCATACCCAGTAGTTCTAAAATTTTGTAAACAATTATAGATTAGAAATATTCTGCTTTTCTTTGCATATACTCAAAATTATTTGTATTGAAATGCCGAATTAAATGTAGTTAAAACAATACACCATTTCTACGATTAACTGTTCTATTTTTTCAAAAGAGTTATGTATGTGGTAATATTTATGAATATAATTTTGTATCTTTTTAAACCATGAACATTATTGACATATGAAACAAAAACTGTCAACAGAAAACTTATCCTAATATTGCATGTCTTAACACATCAAACAAACCGAAGTTTCTCATGCTGGATGGTCCACATCAATGGAAGAATTAAGCCACACATAACCTACGTGAATATGAATCTTTATATGAATTATAAATGCAGTTTTTAAAGTCAAGCCACGTTCGTTCATTAAGATCATCGGCATGTTCAAGTAAAAACTTTTCTACGTCCGACTTCCATGGAGACTTATTCAAATGGATAAACCCTTTAAAGTGTGCTTTAACTAACATAAGTTCGTCCACTGACTATGGTTTTCTTATGGCTATTTTCTTCTTACATTTTGTTCGTGTAACAGATTTTTTACTCAATGCCGTTGGTCTGTATCAATAGTCTCTTGACATGATTGGGTCTCATCAATGGCGTCGGCTACAGTATCCGAATCATCATCTTCATTTTTAGACACACTATCATGTACGTCAATTTCATCCAGATTTTTATTTTTCAGGCCTGCGATATCTCCTTCATCCATGTTAATGAGAAGTTTCCTTATCTTTGCGAGGTCCATCGTGTCTTCTGATAGTCGGTAATACTCTCTGTGTACTCTCACATCATGGCCCATGTACTTTGCCAACGCATCTAATTCGTGGTTACGCAAATTGAGCAGCTGACTCATGATAGCGACGTGTTTGCTCAGTTTTGTAGACGTTATTGTTTCTGGGTTTTCCACACCACTAAGTAAGGTGATTTTTCGCAACAGTGTATCTGCTCTGTAATTACCACATTGGTGAGTCAAAGCGGGGAACAGATATTAATTATTTTTCTGGTACTCCGCACTGTCTTCTCTTTTCAATCAACGAACTGATAGTTTTTTGTAAATGTTTAGTCTGGATAAAAGGTACTTTTCTTCCTTTTTTACTCTTATTTCTACTCTTTTAGAGTTTTAACCAGAATTTTTTTTCAGTCTTGGAAAGAGATTCGTAGACTTCATTCATGTTGTCAGATGCTGCAACTTTTTCATAGTCAGACAACTTCATGTACTGAATTTCACCCACACGACGACGGTTCACTACAAGAGGTCTACAGAGTGTAATTTCACAAAGTTGTGTGAAATTTTCGCCTGTTGGTGAGTTAATTAAATTGGTCGTTAGATATTTGTCTCTACTCAATATATACTTATTTAGATTCGAATTGTATTTTGCCAAGGGAATTCTCTTCGGTCTAATTCATTTTTGCTCTTCAAGAGTCTTAATGAGCCTTCGTTGAAATCTCTCCTGTCCATTTTAGCTCAAACAGTGCTACAAAATCTTCAATTGTTTTCACTTCCTCATTTCTACCAACTTGCCTCAAGCAGGCCCCTTTATGAACATGTGCTCATTTTTTTTATTCTCATCCCTATCTTGAAGGCAAGTGATGGAATCTTGAAAGTGTTTCGTTTGTCATAAAAAAACAGCCAGTTCTCTCACCGATTCCTTGATGAGTTGGTACTTAGTGAAATGAAGGTCCTTCAGTTGGATAACAGAGGAGTCTTTACTTCTGGCAACGATAATAAATCTGCCTAGTTCTCGCAGCCTATCTTAAATGAGGCGACAGTGTCTTTCGTCATAGCACAGTTTTTCATACAAATGTTGCCCAAATTGTACAATGAGTTCTTCATTTGCTAGGGAGTGAAAAACATTGTCTACATTAATTTTGGACAGTATTATCTCACGGAAAACTTCCGAAGTGTTGTTTTTGTTTGGAAGAATCAGAGCTCTCGGAGACATGACACTTCGATTTCTGCCACTTGTGGATGCCTCCCCATTCCTTCTCATGCACTCCTTTGTGTATTTGGCTATTTTTTTTGTATACAAACAACAACAATGCTCACAAGGTAAGAAATCTTTTCCTCGTTTAGGTACACTCGGTCTTTTCTTTGGAATTAGGCTTCCTTTTCCATATTTAATAACTTTACAGTTTTGTACAAAGATACCCAGTGTTTCTAAGATCGTCTAGCACATATTGACACTCTTGAGATTCCTTTGGCAAACCTAGAAAGCTGGCAACTCTAGGTTCGTTTTTGTGCATTGTGCTGAAATATCTTGGTAGTTTAGCATAGTACTTTTGACAAAAAATACATAAATAACGTTTGTCCCATGTTCTTCCACTTTTGTTTTTGTTGTTTGTCAATGCAAACTGCACATTCGGTTCTTGTACAAGTTGTTGTGGTTGTTTTTCAGCACATTCGGTTGTTGTCATTACATCATGTATGCAAACAGTCATGGCTAGATTATTAGAAGACGAGGCATCATTCTTTGTTCGTTCGAATGGCATACTCTCGGATATAATGGCTGTGTCTTTTTTTTTACCAGTTCCGAACTATCGGTAACTACACACAATTCATTTTCCATTGGATAAATTAGTGAACTATTTTCATTGTTAAATAGTACTTTTTTGCCACCTTAGCTAATATTAAAAATTAATTCATTTTCAGGAAGAACAGCACGCACTAAAACATTTGCATTAGCTGGTGATAAACAATAAGAAGTCGTCAGTTCCCTACAATCACTTCGTGTCATGTGGCTTGTGTCTTCATTGCTGTCACTTCGTTTATTGAATTTTGGCAATCCCGCACGTAAGAAACTCCCAACATACAAGAAAAAGGGTGAAGTGAGTTTTCTGTAATTTCTGTTTCATTTGGAACATCGCTATTTAAGAGTGCGTAGTACATAAATAAACGCTGAAAACAGCAATTGTTTTCTACGCTTTTTTCGGTGCCAATATGGATAAAATACTCAATGACAATCCTAGATAATGGTATTTGCCAACTTTGTGAGTATATATTTATCCAATATTACTAATTCGTTACCCGTGATCTTTTGCGCAGCAATTAAATGCACGAGGTTCCGGCGTCAGAGATTGTGCCTCAGAAGTTCGTAACACTGGAAACAATTTTGTTTAAAACGTTGGCTAAGACTATTGTCTAGGATTGTTATTGTTTAACTTTCGCAAATTGGCTTCAAGAAACCTACAGTTATATATTAACGCTTTTAACGTTCAATTATGTACCACGCCTTCTTAAACAGCTTTCTTCGGGCAAAGAACTGTTTTGGATATCGTGCTGACTTCCCAGCGGTAGCATAGTAACATTTTCAGTGCTTTGTCTGACAACATCTTGCAACAGATGGCCATTCTTGTCTGAAAGTATATATAAACTTGTATAATACAACCAAAATAACAAATTATTGAGTGAAGCTAAGGTATGTAGCATATTTATGTAATAACGAGAAAAATTCTTACTTTATAAATTTGTGCATTTGATATTTCTAAACCACATATCGCCCCAAAATGCATGTACTCGGATAAGATAGACCGGCGAAAAACGGGGCTAGGGGTGAACTGGGTCACTGTGCATATTATGCCATCTATCACCGAGAAGAAGAATGTAATAAATGTACTGCAGCTACAGAAAATTGCTGCTGCTATCTAAGCACTTCAGAAGTGAATTATTTGAGCCACGATGTTCTGTTACGTTTTGGGAAAGTGTTTCGGGGCATTTCGATTTGAAGTAGGGAAACCTTGGAAATGTGAAGTTTATTTTCTATTTCAAATGTTTTTTTTTTGTAGTTCGATGCAATTATATAGATTTAGTTGTTGACTACGAACATACCAGCCTATAATTATTATTCATACATTTAGCAGTCTGCTTGCGTGTTAATGTTGTGGCAGGCCAAACTGGCAATCCAGTCTATCGTATATCACTTTTAGCAATATACAGATCTCCGTCTGTATGTTTAGAAACCTTCTTAAAATCGTTAGATAGTGTATTTTCGGAATTAAATGATGATTTAATGATCATAGGGGATATAAATATTCGTTCAGATGTTTTTGATAAGTATACTGAAAAATACTTAAATATACTTATTAACATGGATTAGTATCTTGCGTAAATAATTATACTCGTGTAACATCATATTCTAACACTTGTATTGACCATTCTTTTGTAAAAATTAAAAATACTGACGAAGTTTTTGCAGCTTTATTACATACAAGTACAACTGACCATTTTGCAATTGCTGTTATAGTTACAAAGTTATTTGCCCGAAGTTCTATACAAACGATAAGACTTTTTCAAAAAGTAATAGAAAACATTTATCTGATATAATTTCAAGTGAAACCTTGGAATGTGTTATGGATGAACAAAATGTAGATACAGCCACAAACCGGTTTTTAATAAGCTTGATAATTTAATAAATAAAGCAAGTTTTCAAACTGTCACGAAACAAAAGTCATTTAAACGATTAAAACCATGGATTACAATAGGATTAATTAAGTCTTATCAGAACAAGAGACAAAATGAAACAAAATCTAAATAAGCAACCTTTTAATATGTTGCTTAAGTATTCTTATTGTAATTACAGAAATATATTAACTTTATTAATAAGTATAGCTAAAGATACTTATTATGGAACTAAAATAGCTGAAGCACAAAGTAATCCAAAGGAATTATGGAAAATTATAAATGACGTCTCGGGATCTGAAAAAGAAAACATTGATATAAAAACTCTAATAAATGACTGAAATGTAATAAATGCAGCCGTAAAAACTGAGGAGGTTGCTAATGCGTTAAATACATACTTCACAAATGTAGGGAATATTATGGCTTCAGCGATATCAAAAATACTTCTAATCATGTTGTTACGAATAATTATGTTAACTCAGTAAATCTATATTTGTATAACCAGTCACAAACTCTGATATTACAATTATATCTGAAATGAGAAACTCAAATACTGTAGGTCCTGACAAGATAAGTACAATATTATGATTAGATAATAAATATAAATTGTGCAAGCCTATTGCACATATTGTAAACTTAAGTCTAAGCCTTGGGATATTTCCTCAACGTTTGATGGAAGCAGTCGTTTTGCCTTTGCATAAAGGTGGGGATTTGACGTCTGTCACAAATTACAGACCAATTTCTATTTTAAGTAATGTATCAAACATTCTAGAAAAGTGTGTCAAAAATATTAATGGCCTTCCTAGATAAAAACAAAATAATATCCAAAATCAGGTTGGTTTCAGAAATGTTTAAGTACAAATGACGCATTGACTAAATTAACAAACTTTGTCCATTATGCAATCGAAAATAGCAAAACCTGTCTATGTGTCACTTTAGATCTTGCTAAAGCATTTGATACAGTATCACATTCAATACTATTGGAAAAAATGGAAAAAATTGGAATAAAGGGATTGGCAAACCGATGGTTAAACAGTTAATTAGAAAATATAATAAAATGTGTTAAAGTAAACAATAAGCTTGGAAACTCAATGAGAATAAATACAGGAGTCCCGCAGGGAAGTATTCTTGGTCCAATTATGTTTTTGATTTATATAAATGATTTGTGCAACATAGATATAAATGGTCAACTAATATCTTATGCAGATGATACTGTGATTCTTTTTTCATCTGATTCATGGACATAAGTTTTTAATATAGCTAATTAAGAGTTAATTAAAGTGAAATATATATTAGATAAAAATTTGCTCTCTCTAAATGTAACTAAAACAAAGTGCATATCATTTTCTGCAAACAAATGTGGTCAACCAAAGGAACACAAGAATTCAAAATACATAACTGTAGTCAATTTAATGCAAACTGTATATGTAACGCCATAGAACGAGTATAGGAAACAAAGTATTTGGGTGTTATGTTAGATTGTTATTTAAAATGGGACAGGCATGTTTCTTACTTAACCCAAAAATTTCGTAAAACAATATATAAATTTGTGGAACTTAGATCTATTTTATCAGTTTAATTTATAAGAATTGTTTATGTAGCCAGTATTCAATCTGTTCTGCTGTACGGAATATTAGCATGGGGATGTATGAGCAAAAGGCACTCAAGCAACTAATTTTATTACAAAAAGTTGTTCTGCGAACTGTGTTGAGAAAGACTTTTAACAATCGATCAAAATAACTTTTCAGTCGTTTGTGAGTATTCAATATCAGAAAATTGTATATTAGAACCATATTAGTCAAATTCTTGAACAAAAAGTTACCAGTACAGTATTCATCTCATATATATCCTACTAGATATAATTTAAACCAAAATATACCAATTCCCCTAGTTCACAAAACAATTTCTCAAAGATCAGCCACATTCTTGCTTTCAAAAATTGTAGCAATTCTTCCTGAAAATATAAAAAATAAAAATATAAACAAAAAATATATATTGATCAATGGTTAAATAACTTAACTGGTGGATGAGTTAGTTGTCTTTCATCTTTAAGTAGCAGTTTTATTGTAGTTAATTATTTTTTACATTCTTTATATTTCAAAGTGTTAAATATAATCGGTATCCATCAAAAATTAATTTTTTTTTGTTCCTGCAGTATTCAGTTTATGTTCTCAGATTAATTTATGCCAGATGACAAGTTTTCTTACATAATTAACCGCAGCTATAGAAAATAATTTGTCTAGTAGTACTCACACACAAGCTTTGCTTATGTGAGTGTGATGTCTTCCATTATATAAAAAGTTTTTATGTAAAGTGCTGTATTCAGTATATGGAAAAAAATTAAAAAAAATTTTTTACTAGTGCAAATTGAGTCAACTCGGATCACTGCTATTGGGTTGAATGGGTCCACGAGGAGTGCAATGTGTGTCAGGCCTGTGTAGTTACGTCAGCATAGCGGAGAGCATTAGTAGTATAAAATAGTTCGAATATATTTCAGAAAATGGGACGTTGGGGGGAGGATTCGAGGATCTGTCCAATATGTTAGATTTAGTTGACCTTGATTTCGACATTGCAGGTCATGACCAGGGTTTCCTTTACTCCAATGACCCTTAAACAAAAAATTCCACAAAAAATTATGTAGGAACTTTGTTTAAGTATATATTACAAATTTTCCAAATTCTCTCATACTCCATATTACTTTTTTCTCGATCTGTAATTTCATTCCCCGCCTTATATTTCCTTGTACCACTCGTCTTTATTTCCACATGCTCCGTCATTTCAGCTCAAACTTTCTTATTCCATCCTCCAACTCATGCTCCCTATTACACTATATTTTTATATGTAGCAAAATCTATTAAAAAACATTTTAAATAACTGACATCCCCACCAATTCATTAACATGTAAAATTAAAAGTTATTCCCCCCCCTTCCCCACACATACAAGCAACTGCACCTCACTAACTTACAATTAGTAACACACGAAGCTATTGCTCTACATCTCCTCATCCTACTCACTATCCCCTTACACGCAGGCACATGCAATTTTAACATCGCCTGCCAGGGGACTCATGTCAGGCGAACCACACCCGATCGGTGGAATTCAGGTATGACAATGGTAATTTTGATCTGAGTAAAAAAATTTTCTTTTTTTTTTTTTAATTCGGTATGAAATTGGACCCGGAACACGAACATATGCGTTGTTTCCAAACCATGTATTACAACTATTGTTGGAGCATTCCGAGATCACCCATCCCATTAAAATCACAAATATCTCAAACCGACTTTCAGAAATAAATCTTGAATTCCTTATGTTGCAAATAATCGTGGCAGGAACATAGAAAATCTCTAGGAGCACAGCAAGGAAATTGAAAAAAGTCTTATAGAGTACAAAAATTGTGATACAATTAATCTAAACCAATAGATTAACAGTCAAGTGTCATAGAACTTACCTTCAGGTTAAAAGTGTACATCGCCGGTTGAAGACTCACTACTTTTACAAATTAAATCTAAGTCTGTTACTATGGCAGTGATTGGCACACGAATGTGATTCACTGGTATTGGAAACTGTATCATTAAGTTCTTTGGTCAAAAAGCCTGCCTCAAGGATGTAATTACACAATAATAGTCGTTGTTGATGTAAAGACTTGCTAGTTGACATTAGATGACTGTGTAAATTAGTCTTTGTCGCCTATACTATAATGCGAAAAATATTTTACGATATTTTCTCTTGTTGGCATCTTTTGTAAACAACAAAGACTTGCACAGTGATTATAATATATTTGAAGGCAGGTGTTACTGTGATCATAGAGAATCTGCAAACGGCTTTCGTGCTTGAAAAACGAGTGATATTTTAATGTTCTGAGTGAAATGGGTAACATCGATTGCATGCATGTCATAGGTAGAATAAGTGACACAGTAAAATGTTAACAGCATGTGAAAGGTTTTTGGTTGGCATTGGCAGAACGGGTACAGCTGAGGACATGAGTAGAAATGGTAGCATAAGTAGAATAGCGAAATAGGGTTAGTGTATGGGTTTTACAAGGGTTTGTAAGTTGTAATAACAAGCTCTAAACTTTGTTACAGTTTGGTATTCGCGGTTTTTTGTAAATTAGTTTTTTCTGGGCATACCCAACGTTTCTTATGCTACATATGATGTTAACTATGACGATGGTCATTAAAATATTATTTTATGTCATATTTTTAATTCTGCTGTGAGATATATTTTTATGCTTTCAGACATCTTTGAGGCAACATTTGAGTTATGCTGTACAATATGCTTTAGGGTACCTATGATTTAAAGTATGCTGTGTGATTTGTTTCATGTCAGGTATGCTGTGAAGTATTCATAAAATGAGGCAGCTTTGCAGGGCGCATGCTGTGATGTAAGCTTTTAGGCATGCTTAGAGTATACTTTGAGATGTGTTGTGTGATATGCTGTATGTTTTGCTATGAGCTGTATTTTGAAGTGTTCTTTAATTTATGCTTTGAGGTACACAGTGCGAAGTTTGCTTTGGGTATGTTCTGAGGTTTGTTCTGAAATTTGCTATAAGTAGAGATGATAGTTTATGGCGGGAAAACTTGCCTCTGCTAGGTTTTGCCGGGCGTTCATCTTATGAAAAAATTACTGGCTTTTGCTGTACGTGGAGAAGTTGCTCGATTTGACTGAGCCAATAAAAATCCAGCTATTGTAAAATTTGATTCCTTTTATTGGTCTGGAATCAACTGTGTTGCATCAGATGTACGTAACCCAATCGCACATGTTGCAAGAAACTACAATGGTTTCAAAGGTATGTTCACACAAAAATGTTTCGTTATATACCATCATCTCTAGATATAAGGTATGTTGCCATGTCACGTTGGTAGAGGTATTAAATTTTGGTTTAAGAGTTCTTTTCAATTGCTTTTAGGATGTGATCGTTTTTTAGAGTACGTAATACTGTTTGGTTTTGGAATGTTAGTTTTTCCTCTTATCTTCTCGATTTTAGGATTCTTGTTTATATAAGAGTGAATCTAGTGTTTCAGCAAAAATAAACATTGTCACTGGCGAGCGGTCAGTGATTGGCAGGTTGGTTATTTGACAGTGTTGTTGCAGCAGGAAATAGTTCCGATGCTATAGTGCTATGTTACAGTTCATACTTAGTGATTTAAATGTTCAGTTGCTGTTTTTTATCCTCTGTAATATAATATCACTTTGTGTGCATGAAATAGTTTCTGTGCTTGCATTTTGGAAGCACGTTAATCTGTTATCGTTACGGGGTAAAAACGTGTGAAGGTATCAGTACTCCGCAAGATGGCGAACGTGGCATGTCGGTTTGGAGTATCGCCTCTACGTGTCGTAAAGTATAAACAGGAAGACATTACAAAGCGGACAGAAGGCAGTCAATGTGTTTAACGCCAAGTGTAAAGAATTTCCAACATTATTAATACTGGATGTAGTTAAGCTGGTTTCAGAAGAGACTGGCGTTTCAGAACGAAGCATTTTTAAAGAAAGAAAGTAGATAAGAGTTACGGGTGTATTGACCTCAACAATCTAGAAACGTGTATGTGAAAATATTTCTTTGTGGCATCGTGGGTACCTTCGTTCAATTAAAAAGTATAGGGCCGAAGGACGACCGAGTATATTATTTAGATGACAAGTGAATGTTTGTTAAGGGGTTTGAGAAAGTTCATCAATTGGCGATGTTGACGTTTAGGCGAGTGTCTTAATATATTTAATTACATAGGGTGTGATTGTGTACCTTGTCGATATATTTAATATTACATGGAATGATTTGAGAGTCCGGGTTTCAAGACTTTCGGTGTAAATTCATAATTTTTGCAAATAAATTTTTTTAAGGTAAATACAGTAACTTGGGCTAATAAATATTATAGGATGGAAAAGTATTATGGTACAGCGGGGCGGCAAGGGACTGTTGTTCTTGAGAAGGTTTCGTTCAGTGCGCACCGTTCCCATGGGAAACTGTTAGAGGCGTCAATGTCCCTTTGTAGAGGCGTGACATTGACAGGTGATAACACGTGGAGGTGTTGCGGTGGCTTGTTATACCCACAGACAATGTTGTTCAAACGCGCGAACATGTGGAGTAATACAGCTGCAACCTTGGAATAGATAGAGTATATGCTTGTTATCATGTCTGTTTGCAAAAATTAAAATATTTGATTTGACTATTCTTATATTTTACTATTTCAAATTTTTTTTTCTTTTGGGAGTACTCTAAAGGCTTTTCTATAATACTGTCATTATTTACGATGGAAGCTGTAAAAATATTACTTTGATGCAGTTATGAAAAAATATATAAAGCAACATGATAGTTTGGGCTACAAAATTTCGCGAAAAGCATTTGCGCCAATTTTTTTTCAGTGCATGGCCAGCAGGTCTGCAGTTGTACTTTAAGGTAATCGGCAGCGTGGATTTGTGAAGCGACATCTGTCATCTAACAGTTCCAATCACAATAACGACTCAGCAACAGTTGTCTGTGTTTTGCAGCTGTAACCTCATTATGTGTGAGAGTTAAAACATCTAATCACCAATAATGAAGCAGAACTGCAGGCGTGCACGCGCGGCACTGAAGTAAACTGGGGCTAACTTGTTTTCGAGGAAGGTTTGCGGCCCTAATACTTTATATCATTAGGTCTAGTATTGAATAGCTACATCGATTTCTGAATGTTATAGATTTTTGTGATTTTGTTAAGTTAATTTGAAGATACATTAAATGGTTGACATCGTTCAGGATGTATTCTCGCAATACCCGACACATAAACTTGAAGCATTGACAAATAATGTATTCTAATAACCTTACTATGTATATAACATAATACAAAAGAAAAAAAAACTGAAGATATAAGAATGGTAAACATCACATTAAAGCTTAATTTAGTGGTTATACTTAACAAAACAATATCATCGTGATTTCATATGAACGCACAATAAACCAGCATATTTTAAACACTAGACTTCAGTTTTTCCATTATTGGTCACCGGGTGTGTCTACAGAAGGCCACTGAGCCAAATCCTGCTAACATTCTTTGTGCTCTTCTGGAATATATTGCATTAGTTTTTCAATATCTAGTAGTTTTTTTACATTGATTGCAGCCTTGTTCTTGTATGCCTTTTCTTCAGGCAATGTCGGCTTTTTAAAGTCATGAAAATGACTAAATATGTCAATTTGTTCTTGTTCAGAAATTCTCTCGAAACACAGCTTCTTGCACCTGAAACACATTAATACACCAATACCAGCAAATATGAATATATTGGCAAATGCTCTACTAAATAAAATGTATTGACATATACTTTTAAAAATTTTATAAAATTTTTCTGTATGATAATAAGGCCGTCATAATATACAGAGAAACTCCATCCAATAGATGTTTGGTGCCTCTAATGAAGCAAGAAAATATTTTGCTATTCAGAAGTGGCGTTTAAAATTAAGGGTGAGGGAACAATTTCATTGTAACATTGCGACAGCAAGTTACCGACAAATGGCCAGCACCACACAGTGCTAACAATTTACCAGTTTGCTGTAGCAGAGACTGTAAAACTTAAAGAAATTAACATCTTAAAGTAATGTCATTACCTTAAAAATATAAAGTGTATTGCAAATGTTTATTGAAGAACAACTTGAAGGCAATAATGTGCAACTAACGAATAGCATTATATTTTTCGTTTAAATAAATATGAGATTATTTATTCCACATAACCTCTGGACTTACCTACAATCAGGTCCTATCTTTGCAGCACTGATTTCTCTTCCACTGTTTATTCACTTAACTGATTATTTTCGTCCGGGCAGCTTTTATTACATTTCTTTTATATAACTCTGATTGCGCACCTCTCCTTCTAGACATTGTCCGTATATTGCCTAACAAAACATGTATACTTTAACACATCACGGCAGCAATATACTTTCAGCTGCTAAAATAAAATCCACAGATAACATGATACATAGATGTTAGTCTTGAGTATAGATGTTTGATGCTGCCATCTAACAAACATTGCATTAACCACACAAGTCCAGGACTGATGTTTATGCAATTCGGTGCAATGATAACATGAGTCCAGGACTTAATGTTGTTCTTGCAAAGAACACAAAAACAAAACCTCTGTAAAAGTGTTTCTTTGCATAGGACAAGTGTGGTTTTTGAGCAAAAGATGCCACTATCTACTACAAATGCAGTTCTGATCATTTAACCCAATTTCGTCAAAAAGTGGACTTGTGTTTGCAATTGAGTAGACCAGTTCCAAAACTCCCCTTGTCCACTTTCACTAAAACTGAGCAAATAGCGAAAAACTTTTTGCAAGCCCATTTGTGACACGGCCAAAGCAGTTTTTCGAAGTGTCTCTGTTATTGAATAAGGCGAGTTTTGGAAACCATCATCACGTCAACTTTAGCGCACATTTAAAAGCTACACAAAACTGTTCAGAACTCATTTTTCATTGGTGATGGACAAGGAGAGTTTTGGAATTGGACTACTCTATTATCGTTTCAATTGGTGTCTACTTTTCAGAAATGCCATTTGTTTTCATTACAGTAGAAAATGATTCTCGTAGATGAATTCCTACCTCATTTCCTTTAACATCGGGCCATACTCTTGTTGGTATAGTTCCTAACTGAGGATGTTATACTGTGTTCACTCTTTTTAACAGTCTTACAAAACCGTTCACAAGACCATCGATAGTGTCAGTGTTGCAACACATCATGAATAGAAGTTCTATCTTAAATGTTAGATACCAAAGTAGACCAAAAGTTTCATTAATATTTTTGATAATTATTTTTTTCTGTTCTTTAGAAACATCATTAAAGCATACATCAATTGCTTTTGCAATCCACCTTTCACCAACAGCAAGATCCAAAATTGTACTGTTATAGCTATCAACTTCTGCATTTGATTTGTACATATGTATTGCTGTAAATGGAATGTCTTTTTCATTTTTCGCATGGCGCTGTTTGATTAGTTCGACTATCATTGTTCCTGATGTCATGTTATTGAGAGCTATTGCAAAATATTTGTCATCTTTTTGCTTTATTATTTCTGCGAGTTCAGATAAGTTGAAATTATCCCAGAGAGAAGAACCAAGCTGGTGACCAGGTGAAAAGACATAAGTGTCTCCTACAGGTTTCAGCTGTCTGACAACTCCTACACCCACTACTGATGCACCACCGAATGGCTTGTAGCATCTGAAAATTTGTCTCAGGCATCTGTCTACTTGCGAAGTTGTTTGCTGCCGACCATAAGGTAAAGTGACCGAATATCGGATACTTTTTCAAAATTGAAATTCGTAGAATCAAAGAAATTGTATTAAGAATCACAATTTACTCAATTATTAAGTTTGTTAAACATAGTTTACACTGATGTGCATTTCGAGTAAAACATTCGTTTATGGAAATATTAAAATAATAAAAAGGAAAACAATAATATTCACCAGTTCTGGAATAAAGGAGCCTAATATCGGATACTAGGTGTTCCTAATATCGGATACTAGGTGTTCCTAATATCGGATTGTATGTTTTTAAAAATAAATTATGACATTAAGGCATAATTTTTCCAGGCAATCGAACAAGTTCAATACTAGAATGTAAGACTTAAAAAAAAAAAAAAAAAAAAAAAAAAAAAAAAAAAAAAAAAAAAAAAAAAAAAAA
>PNEQ01019207.1:0-23496 GCA_003012365.1 Medauroidea extradentata
TATATATATATATATATATATATATATATATATATATATATATATATATATATATATATATATATATATATATATATAAATGTAGTTTGTTTGTAAGGTTTGCGTTCCTATACTATTCATTCGATTGCGATGAAACATTGGTAAGTTGTTGGGCGTGCGCCCGCAAAAGTTCCCGACAAAATAAATTAGTAGAGGAATATGTGAAAGGATGGAGGGGTGGGGGTTGCAGAATGGTGACAAAACATTACTGCTTTAAATTGAAAACCACGCATACGATGTCGCGGGTAGTGGCTAAACAGTTTTAATAATACAGCTGTCTTCCACCAATATCATACAGGACACATTTAAAAAAATTTATTTTTCTATAACTTTCTTTAATTTTGATTCTTGTAAAATATATTATATTTTAGATTAATTCCCATTCAAAGGTGGCACGTAAGTATATGTTTGTACCTCCTCTTTTCATTTGGACTGTTAAATATTTATTATGATTTCCGTTTCGTCTTCAGACTCGTTGGAAATTAAGAATAAAAATGTTAAATAAGTTTCCAAATAAGTTATGATTCTCAGACTGAATCTTATTTGTGTTAGTTACGCACTAATTTGGGTAGTTGATAAAATGTAAACTATTCAGGAATTGCTATTATAACACGACAGTTGATCCAAAATAGACAAAACTTCAGAATCAATGTCAACAGCATTTAGGCCCCTAATCATTTGAAGTGAAATCACCAAACAGCAGACCCATATACATTATATTTCCATAGGAGAGAGAGAATGTAAATGATTGAAATAATTAAGAGGTTCTAGGAAATTAGGGTAACAAAAGTCAAGATGCCCATTGTTTCACGCGTTCCATACTTGGCCAAATTCGGAAGAAAGCTGGGAATTATACAGGATGTCACGGGAGGATGGGGTGATATTATGGGAGGTGATAGTACTGGTCATTGCGATCAAAGAAGTTTATATGAACATGAGGTCAATATGGAACGGTTGTCGATATAGCCTCATATGAATGTAAACATTGATAATCTTTAAAATTACTGCTATTGTTTTATTTTCAGAAACGTTCCTTGTTCCAGTTACAAGGAAATTGTAATACATAATGAATAACACACTAATATTATTTTCCCATAGCTGTGATAACGATATTACAGTACATAACCATGTAATTTTTGTCAAGTGCCAATGCTTTCACAATTAATTTTCAAAGATCACACCATCGACCTCAATGCATTTGCTAACTCGCATGGTACTGTAAAGTCAAATTTTCGAGAAAGTTTCTCAATTAATGTGTGGTATGGTATGTTGGATGGTCGGTTGATAGATCCCATTGTTTTCGACGATCGTATGAATGGGGCAAAGAACCAGCATTTTTTGCAGTATAAATTACCTGAAATTCTCGAGGATGTTCCTTTGGTTACACGTCTTGTTATGTACCTCCAGCATGAAGGGGCCCCTTGTCATTATTGGCACCAAGTAAAGGAGCATTTCCATTTGCTAATCGGTGGATTGGCCTTGGTAGTACTATTCTCTGGCCACCAATGTCTCCCGACGTCAACCCCTTAGACTAATGGGGTTGGGTGAAAGGTAAAGTCTACAGAAGTAAATTTAATATACGAGACGAACTGCTCTCACATAATATATGAATTTACTGTAATATGGGAAAGTCACGATGATCTTCGACGAGTAACACGTCATCTTCTTCAGCGAGTTGACAAATGCATTGATGCCGATGGTGGGATCTTTGAGACCTTATTGTGAAAGCATTGTCACTGTACCAAAAAAAATTGTTCATTGTAATCTTGTTATTACATAAATCGAACAATAAGATTAGTATTTATTTCAATATGTTTGTAATTTCCTTGTAACTGAAGCGAGGAACATAACTGCAAATAAAACAATAACAGTAATTTTAGAACTCACAAGGGTTTATATTCAAATGGGGCTATCCCGAAAACCGTTCCATATTGCCCCTAAGTTCACACGAACTTTTTGATGACGATGACCAGTACTATAACCTCCCATAATATTGCCATTTCCTCCCGCGGACATTCTGTATATTGCCAAGTATACTGGACGGAACTTGTATTATATTTGTCTCCAGGATTGTGTTGGCGTAGACAGAATTGTGACAGTATTCTAGCTTCTACAGTACACATACACACACGTAAATGCACATATATCCAGTTATTATTTTGGCCGTGGTCTCTCTATAGTTTCAAATACATTTTTTTTTCATTAATATACTGACTTTCAATTTATAGATAACACGGGGGACCACAAGACATGTCAGAATTACTTATGTTTATGTAGATTTTAGTTGTTTGCTAACACATATTTAAAATATATGCAAAGCTGTATTTTAAATAACGTAAACTCGCGATAGATTCAAAAATCTGTAACATCTGACTAACAATTGGAGCATTATTAGACAAATATTATTTGAATCTTTAATACATGTATGCCTTTTCAAAGTTATCAGGTACATGCGAATTGGTGACAGAACTCGAATGTGATCCAATATATGTGTCTGATTTTGATGAAAATAAGGATTTTCTTCGTAAATGGAAATTTCCTCTCGAGGGTCGTAGGGAAGAAAACGATAAGGGCAACATTGCCACGTGCTACCGACGCCACATCACCTCTATGCACATGTCACTGAACGTGCAGGTTTCCTGTCAGTGACTCGCCTTAACATGACTATGATATGGGTGCCTAGGAAAACGTACTTCACACATGGCTTACCTACAATTTTCGCGCCTTAATATAAACTCGTCAAAAAACCGGACTAATAAATAAATTTTATTCCAGTGGTAACAATTTGATGTCTCCAAAGAAATGTATAAATGAGCCATACATACTTAATAGAAACTGACATTCTTATTTTGTCTTATGTCTCTTATATCGTAAAGAGAAAGACATTCCTTGCGTTTCGGTTGTCGCCATCATTTCAAATTATAACGATACATTTTGTTTTAAAAACCTGAGCATAATAAGAAAATCTAGATCTTTAAAAAAAACGCTGCTGTTTACAGCATTAAACGGGCAACTTTCATGCGGCACCATCGCTCTAAAACCTTGCTATATAGGTAAGAGGCGATAGATGTTCACACAATTTGGAACTTTTTCTTTTTACTGCCTGTTTTTCTTTTTCCTTGCTCCCGAAGCCAGACGCTACAACGAATTTTTGTTGGTTCTGGCGTGCCTCGCGGAGTATATTGTAGTTGTGTTGAAACAAGCCTGCCACATCAACGTCGGCTAACAAATTGATGGCATTTAAAGCCCGAAGAAGTGAAGGGCCACTTTATTGCCAGCCAAGAATCTCGGCCCCGTGTAAGCTGGATCTTGCTGAGGGTTAGGGAGGGTGTGGGTTAAAGGGGTAAATGTTCACACCAAAAAGGAACGGGAGCTTTACGATCGTCGTAAAAGAAAGTAGTAAAGTTTACGACGGCCCATGCTGTCCAGAATGTACCCTGATGCAGTTTACTTATGTTAGAGAGGGTCAATGGATTTGCTAATCCTTGCCCCATTACAGGAATTTATCGGGGACTACATCATTGAATTTATCTGTGCCTGATGTTAGGGTGAGGTAAGTTTATATGAGGGCGAGGGAAAGTCTGATAATATTTTAACTTACATGGGATGTCACTGTGGTAATTTATTGAACAAATTAAATCGTGTAGCTTTTAGTGCATTTTTGCAACTATGGTTTGTTTCAAGTGATTCTGAATAGCCACGGAATGGGTCTTCAAAAATGACACCCTCAAGTGTTTCATACAGTGACGTATTTTAAGACACGATTAAAATATATTCTCTTAGAGGAAAGTGTTTCATGCTGCAGCTTGGCAGGGGATTATTTTTTTCGTATGATATTGAAATTGTGGTACCTATACGTTAGGCGGTTGAAGTCCGTTGTTGATGTTGACAAAGAAGACTTAACAGAATAAAATATTCGTAAGTAGGAAGAAATTGAGGAGTGTTTGTGGGAAACGATATAAGTGCCAGAATATCACATTTTGAGGTTTTCCACTGATAAAAATTATATATCCTGTTGCTAATACCGTATGAAGTCATATAAGTGTCAGTAATACATTGTTCAGTTCAAACAAACGTCCGTAGAATGCATTTGGTTAACTCCATAGCTGTGGCCATGAAGAATGATACAAGTGCCATATGGAGTAGTAACATTACTAAATTTGTTCTGTAACCGTTCTATTCGCACATAAAATCCTGTAAATAAATGTAACACAGCATTAGAATTATATAATTATTTGTGAATAGTTTTTTTTTTCTGAAAAACTTACATATTGGCACTTATGTCGTTTCCCACAAACACTCCTCAATTATTTATCTTGGAACATCTGACACTTAATTTCACATACGTTTCGATTCTGGTTTCTTCACTCATCCCGTACGATTCACAACCTCCACAACACTCATGAATCTAAGAATTTCTACTCCTTCCTCGGCCACTCCCAGACTCCTAGACTAACCTTACAAAAATAAATTTTACTACCTCGCCAAGTAAGAAGCCTGCTTTTCGTTTACGAGTTCAGAAGGTAAATTGTAATAGGAGAGAATTTTAATGTTCCACTGTTCTTACTCACAAAATTCAGAACTGGCGTACAGTGTTTCATTCATTGCTGAAGCTATGGGATTTAAACGGTGGTGGTACACGGAAATCTTTCATTTACAATATTTTCCCTGCTGCAACCATCCCAGAAAGCGTATCAACATTTTTGAATACTGTAAACATTTGTTAACTATTCCTTTTAATGTTGATAGATAGTAAATTACTGCAATATTATCTTACATTTTTTTGGGAGATGAATTAACACAATATTTCTTATCTTTCAGCAAATGTCAGATGTTATGGAAGTAATTTGTTATCTAACAAACTAATAGGTGTAGTAAACTAACATTTAGAGCATAAAATGCGAAAATGTTGATACACCTTCGGGAATTCTTTTAGCGGGGAAAATTATGAAAAATATTTATATTGGCTGTTCACTATAAACTGTGCACTCAGCAGAACATGAAATTAATTAAAAATATGTTTTATTGGTCCAATAGATGTTAACTTTTGAGAGTGTGTTGAAACGTTTACCATGGTTTTTATTTACGAGCAAGATTTCATGTTAAAAATAGTAAAGATGGCTGCAAAACGGCTGAAAGAAAACTTCATGTAGTGCTCTCTTTATCGTGAATGACCTATAGCAGTGCACCATCTCCCGTGAGTAGTAACACTGTCATTTTACTATTGGAAAATCTGCAGTGTTAATCACTGTACTGGGTTTAACCGAATAAATGACAATAAATAACAAAATTGGGTTGTTTAAGTACAAGAGGAGTAATATATTTAAAATAAAATTAAGTCATTCTGAGTTGACGTGCTACTAGTAGAGGAAAGGTAGTGTTCACGGCAGGATAAACTGTACTGGGTGGACAGAATACACGTGAAAGTGTATAGTTTCTCACAGTTGTCTGATTTGGTTATGAATTAAATGGAATTATGACGAAATACCTGTGCAACAGTAACATTGTACCAGACGTAGCACCTCAATATAATACATCAATTTTGTATTATTATTGCGTACTTTCCCCGGATATTTTCCACTTATCTATCATTATAATAAATATTTTTTGTATTTCTGTGTAGTTCTTAAAGAGCATACCGACGCTTTTTATATCGTAAAGTTATCTTCATTCTGGACAGCTGGGAATGTCAAGAATTAAAAATAACTGTTTAGGGGTTTTGTTAACAGGAAACACGCTCTTGTTACAAGTTTCTTGTTTTCTTGTTTAAAATATTCTTTCTTTTTGTTACTAAATAAATGGATTTTAATCGACGCGTCACATCAACTTAACCAACCGGGAGACATCTTTGCTACTAGCAAAATGTTTTCAGGAATGTAAACTTTACTACACAACTATTACTAAGAAAGTTTGGAAACGTTTGGGGAGTTGTGTAGTCCATACTTAACATTGTTAATTTTACTACAGATGGAACGGAATAAAGCAAGAACTTATGGAACCCAAGGTTATTTTTCCTTTCGGGTAATGTCTAATTTCTTACCACTATTTTACAGTATATAAACAATTAAACTTAAGTAAAAATCATAGTGCATTGTTTGCAACAAAATCAAAAGTTAACGTCTTAGGTAACAATAAATAATATCTTTTAGTTATTATTGGAGACAAAATGGTCTTTAAAAGTACTAATTTTATCGTGAACCACGTATAGCAAAGTTAAACGGGCTAACATTGCTTGAAATTGATCGCAAGTTATTTCAACTATGTTTGGCGTTTCGGTGTTGGTACATGCGGAATTTGTAGTGTTCAGTAAGATAATCAATAGCTCAATCCATTAAAAGCTCCATGGTCTTAATCATTCGTGCCATTTGCTGAGTGAAAATCTTTTTTATACGGGAACTGTCGAAAGTTTATGTTTGTATATGTCCCGGTTGTAGTACAGTGATTCATTTATCACACATGATTATGTTACAGTGGGGAGGATGAGCGTATTAGTTAATCGCTTTCTTCTTCTTATTATACAGTTTACAACTATGGGGTTGGTTTTTAGGGTTCTGCCAGTCCGTGTCACACCGACCTTCGTTCTGCTTGTTTTTTAACTCTACATACAAAGCACAGTGCATATATTTGATAATTTACTGCATGTAGAGCGGTCTTTGTGAGATTTTGGTCAGCGCTGAACACCGAGGTCTTTAGCGCTGGTGAGGGGTGACATGAGGTGGGGTATGTAGCAGTACCGGAATGAAAATGCAGGGGAAGCGGGAGATCCCCGAGAAAACCCGCCGTCCAACGGCATCGTCCTGCACGATTCCAACATGCAAAAATCCGGGGACCGACCCCGCCGGGAATCGAACCCGGATCGCCTTGGCGGCCCCGAGCGGTCTTAGTCTTCTGCGATTGTTTATCCCCTTTCATTCATTCCCTGCGCTATTTCTGTCATACTGTGAGCTATACGCAGAATGTGCCCAATGTTGAAAATCATAAAGTTCATGCATGAACTGTAGAGTTTAGACGTAGTGACGAGCGGGCTGCCGCTACTCGAACATTTAGGGGCGTGAACACCCTCTCAAGGCGGGAAGGCAGGGGTGCTTGCTGAGAGGGAATGGGGCGGAGGTTAGCCTCGGTGAAGGGATGAAAGGGAGTGCTACTGCGTGACCAGGGTGCCAACGGCCCCAGCCAATTCCAGCATTCTTCTCTTATTCCTTTATTACATTTCCTTGTTCCCAGGCCGGGGGCAGAGCCGTTTCCCCTCCCCCTCTACCCATACCTTGCAGGGTCACGTGCTTTGTGCTAACGCGAGCGCCATCCGGGCAAGGATTCGATTTCCCCCCAGCACCCCTCCCCCTGCCCGTAAGTTGTCCCCCTCGTTCCTTACCGACTCCTCAGGCTCCATTTCGCCGTTGATCCACGACATTGCCGGAAAGAGTCGCTCCCCTCTCCCTACTTCTTGACTACTTCAGCCAGAAACTCGTCCCGTTTATGGTCGTGTTTCCCTTCTTATTTATCGTCGTCCGCGCCTTGGCGGCTAGTGTGCGCGTGCCAGCTCGGCGGTAAACAACGTGCTGGAATGTCAGCTGCGTCTCGGAGCCAGCGTTGACAGGCGTGCAAATATTGTGCTGTCATGTGCCATGATTTTGTTATCCTGATACCCCTTGGTTTTTACAATCATAAACATTATAGTCCACAAACAAAAGACACATACATGAAGTAGTTTATGTTTTATTAGCTTTTTGTAATGGAAAATGTAGTGATTTCAAGTTATGAAGTATATTCACAAATGCTTAGTTTGTAAACAAAAAAAAATATATATATGCAAACGAAGTTTACTTACACACATATGAATCTCTTGACGACTATATTCATAAAAAAAAAAAAAACAAAGTAGCTCCAACAAAAAATGTTAATTCAGGGCGGGTTTAATTTATACAAATGGGTGGACATATGTATTTGTTTGGTACTGTACTTTAGAGTAAACGGTATGTTTGAATTTATAGGGAGTTGTACGAATTGTGAAAACTTTCGCAATGGATTGAAAAGTAACCTTACTTCATGGTACACAACTTATTTCACGGTAAACAATATTTCTGATAGATAAATTACAGACATTTGATTCAGTAGTAACGCGTGCTTGAGGCATTGAAGGAGTATACGAGTATTTTGGTATGTTTTATAGAGCAAAATTCTAATTTGAGTTGTCTATTAACGCTGTGGCTAAATAAGAATATACCTGATAGCTGGAATATGAGCGAGTGAGATGAACTTTACCTCATACAACGTACGGAATTATATATCGTACTATGTAGCAGATGGAGAAATCGCAGCTCTTAGCTCTTAACACCTTTATGTGAACGAGTTAAGACATGTTTTTTTTTATGATTTTACATTCTATTTGACTAATAAATTCATTATATTCGGCAGCTATTAGTTATTTGTGAATTCATCGTAAGGCAATGTATTTTATAATATAATTATCATACAGAACTAGGAAAGGAGTCAGCCATGGTCTTTTGTTAAGGTACCATCCCAGCATATTTGCCACGAGTTATTTCGGGAAACTGTAGAAAACCGAAATCAGGATGACCAGAGCCGGATATCGGACCAGGATCCTCCCGAATGCGAGTACAGCGTGTTGCCGTTACGCCACCTCGCTCGTTGAGGTTCTTGCATTTTCAGTAAATACATTTTAGAAAAAAAAGTTTAGGATTCGGTTCACACTATTTGTAAGTAAGCGGAATTAAAAGAAAAAAGGATAGCTTCATTATTGGAGCTCTGCGCACCAATTGACATGCCAAGTACCCTTAATGCTTTAAATGAGCCTAATACATTTAGTGAAGTGAAATGTGCAGTTCATTGCATTGTTGGATGTGGCCATCAATTAAGCCTTATATGAATTTGAGCTGTATAAATAGGCTTTTCGATCACTTGTCACTGTTCGAATTCACAGCAAAGGCAGATTACGCACACACAAATGTCATGTCCAGAGTTTGTCCGTAAACCCGTATGCCCGTAAACAACTGCTCTGGAAATACAGTATTTTTCCATGAAAAATTATCTATAGACGCTACGTTTTACTTTAGCCCTATCGTATGTCGTTTACCAATATTGGACACAATATACGAAGTCACAGGATGAACATTTCATCGTTGTGAAGAGAACAAGGGCTCACTGTGCTGAAAGTACAAGATTGCAGGTTGCATTGAGATGGAACTTGCCCCACGCAATTGTAACGACTGTGATGCAAGACAGTTACAGCACGGCCAACTCGAAGGCAGCACGAAACACCTAACCAGATATAACTTATAGACGCACGTTTGGCGTTGGCATTATAGTACGTCATTTAATACATACAATATTGTAAACATTGCTAAAAAAAAATAGTGTTTTTGTGCCTCCGGCGCTCTGTCCCCTGAAGGTAGTGTAAAGTAGGAACATACGTATCGGAATATAGTAGTTCAATACTTTGGCCCTCGACACGTGCAATCATTCCATGTAGTTGCAGATCTGATTTGCTGCGTCTCGATGGACTATTAACTAGCTAGATTGAGACGTGGAAGAGCTCCTGCAATGCTTACTGCTGCTCACTCACCACGCATATCATCGCCTCTAACAGCGTGTTAAGATATACTACTAAACGTGCGTTTCATACCTGTATCTACGAAAACAAATCTCATTTCAAACTATATTTTTATAGGAATTATGCTTAGAAACATGGTTTCATAGCACATCAAAATGGCCAAAATCGGCTTTTACATAATGCGGTTATGTAAGATATACCAACCGTAATAGTAAAACGAGAATAGAAAAGCGTGCGCTGGACTTAACTGTGCACTTTCCATATATAATGTAATAGGGTCAGCACGTAAAGTCACGTAGGGAAAAGCCAACGACCAACTGTACGCCGTTTATATTTCCGCGCATAAAGGCGACACGGCAGCTGACGTACGAGCCAGTCTGGCTCTTACTGCCTGCTTGCTTCAGTACCTCAGACACGACATCTAGCGCGCACTGTATAGGGCTTGCAAGTGAAGTAGCTGAGCGTCTAGTGTGCCCGCGCCCTAACTCAAGTACGTGGTCGGGAAGAAGAATGTTCCAGTGTCTGGAGGAGAGGGAGAGGCAGGTAGTTGTATTGGACCGTGCTGGAGGGGGTGGTTAGTGAGTGAGGCTGTCGAGGTAAGTCATCGATCTGCAGCTTGCCATTGTTGTGGCTGCCGTAGAGGGTGTGTTACCCGCCTGGTCTGGCCCAGGGGCGTAGACGCCTTTCATCCCGCCGCCAGACAGACTACCACAGCTGTGGTTATCTCTCCCGCAACTACTTCTCCGTATCACCGCACTCATACAAGCACACACATATATACATTATATAAACTGGGTGTATGGTAATTATAGGCAGAAACTAAAGGGGTGTGTCGAGGACAACGAAACAAGCAAATGATGCTAGTAAACATAAGTCCGGGAAACGACGGTTTTCCCGTTACGATCTATGGTCACATGCAAACATGGCAATGTTGCAACACTGTTTTTTGTGTAGGGGTATTTTTAAAAGCTTTGGTGTATCCCAGCCCTGTTGATAGTGTCCACGAACTACAGGAACGCATTGTAGGTGTTTTTTTTTTTTTTTTTTTTTTTTTTTCAAATATTACCTCATGAAGTTATTCGTATTTGGTTTATTATCAGCATTACAAACGCCATACTGTTTACACATGCTTCAACTGCCTGGAACCTACCGTTTTCGTTCACAACTGCTACGACATGTACGCAGAATGCCAGCAACAAACTGATATGCGAGTTTAACATTATTGCACTTATTGTTTGCAGTGAAAGTACACCATCGTCTGTTCGCTGCCCACATAACATGGATGTTCGCAAGTTTGCCTATGTTCCAGGCTCTGTATGTCTGCACGAATATTCATATGTGTTTTGAGCATAAACTGTATGTCTTAGACAGATGCAACGAGAGGACCTTTTCTGTTACACAGGTCTCATTTTTCAATAAACCATCTTCAAATTCCTGTCGATATAATAGTTGTATGCAATTATATGGTTGCCTCCCCTATTATTTTCATAATGGCAGAAGGTATCAAGTTGTATTTGCTGTTGTTTTGAAGGTTCCAACATTATTAAGCAACTCTGAAAATATTGTTTTATTATGTTATTTACTTTCCGATATTTTGGGGAAGTACGATTATAAATTTTGATATTCAAAGACTCATTACTCCCTTAATATTAAGTTTAGGCGAAAAATGCAAAATATAATTTCTTCTTATTTTTTTTTTCATAAGGAGTCACCTTGGTTTGTCGGTGTCATTTAGACCTACCCATTATTCTGTATAGTCATCTTCACTACAAAGTAAAAAAAAATAGATATAATACGATAAGTAAAACAATTCAAGAAGTAAAATATTAAAATAGATGATTTGGCTCATAATACAGTAGATGAAATAAATAATTAATAATATAATCCAAGGTTGCCTGCTGCCTCCTTGTGGCACCGCTGGGAAGTTGCTTCGGCAACTTGCAAAATCGAGTATATCTCGGGTTGTCCCTATGTCTGGTGCATAATAATGCTGAAATTTACATTCTCTAATAAGAACAAATGATAACACAACACCAAAGCAGTATCTGCCTCATAAATTAAGGGCAGACCACTGGCAATCATGGCGCTGGAAACTATGAGCCGGGGTGGCCGACTACTTAAGGAGCCTCCGTAGAAGGATGTATTTTTGTGTGTGAGGCAGGAGCGGTAAGGGTGCCGTTGACCGACGTATGTAATGCATTACCGCCTCTCCGTATAAGCCACTCAGCTGCGTGCAGTACTTTGCTATTATCCTATTTCCTACGTGTCTTTAAGCGATGACCACGCTATTATATTTGTGAGCAACGAAGTTGAAAGTCTAGCTCTTGTTTCTGTAGTTATGTTTTTCAGATCCGGTTGCTATTTTTCCAGATACGGCAGCCTGGAAACGTGCCTAATTTTCAAAACTGTTGCGACATAGTTTGAAGCGTGCGTTCCTTTCGTAGATTTTCAGATATAATGTACAGTAAATAATTTCGTAAAAAAAAAATCTTCACTCGTTGCAGCGCATTTGAAGCGCAGGCAGGGAGGCCCCTTAACGCTCAGATCGTTGGTGTACCAAAGCGTGAATTTCAAAGTGAAGAAATTCAAACGCCATGGAAATGCCGATTAGCCCCATTAGCTCACATGGAAAATAAGTAGTAGCACGGGCTGGCCAAGCCCACTGATATGAAGCCTCGACCAGGAGAGGTTGGACTCGTGCTGCTTGTGATTTTAATAAACCCAGTGTATGGTAGCGACGGGGCTTTATAAAGGGCAACTTAATGTTGGTGTGCAAAATTTAAATAAAAATAATTAAGACATTTAATTTTAAAACAAATTCATAAGCAGACATTTAAGTATAAAAAATAAATGTATAACTGCACCCCAGTAATGGCCAAAAGGCTGGGGACTGAGCGCAGCATTCTTTTTTTTTTTTGTTTCACCGCGTAGAAGAACAGTTTATTTCCTCAAATTCGCTATTCACTACATTACTTTTATTACATAATTGCATCTCCTTATAGTTTAGCTAGATAATCTCTGGCCTATGACTCTTTTTCGACCGTATGTTATGAACCAGCAATTGGTGCAAAGTGGCAAAGGTCGGTCTCCGGGTTCTCGCATGTGGGAATCTTGTTGGACGATTCCGTTTGCTGACGGGTATTCTCGGGGATATCCCGTTTTCCTCGTCCTTTCATTCCGGCACCGCTCCACACTTTATCATGTCATCCCTCACCAACGCTTAGGACCTAGATGTGAAGTGCTGACCAAAATCTATTGAATTAATCAATCAACCGTTTGTGTAGATACATTTTAAAATATCTAAATACTACATACTGTTTACCTTAATTATTGGAAAAGTGCAGATAGCATCGAATTTATAATGTTTGCAATCATTAGAACTTGTATTGCCTCCTAGGTTTCGGTTTTCCTTTTTCCTATTGTATTTGCTTTCGTTTCTCAAAGTCGGTTTCACGTACCTAATTTCGCTCTTTTGCTGACTTAAGTAAGGACCTGGCTTTTTTTCAAACAGTTTTCACAATATCCTAATTTTTTACGTTGTTGCAGACTAGCCTAGTTATTTTTTTTATTACTTATACATATATGTACACTTTGCGTTTCATATTGACAATTGATGTTCGCAGGATAAGACAATTTTATTTAGAAAAATATATTCTCAGTTATTCGAAAAATTATTTTGACCACAGGTACCTTTTGATACGAAAAGTCTTCCGTAAATGAAATCGAATTATTTATTATTAATTTAGACTACATCACCTGTACACTGTACTTGTAGTGTTGGACTTCATCAGTAAATTTTGTTTTTAAACAATAGCTTTACGTTATCATTAAGTACATAATTACATATTCTGTTACACTATATGGATCTTAGTATAAAGTAATCAAATCAATATGCAAAAATTTTTGAAAATTTTATACAAAAAGTACTAATTTCTTTGGTTACATATGAAAACATACATGCATATAGATATATATTATTCTTAATTTGAAAGACGTTCTCATTTAATATAAAAAAAAATTGTCTGTGGTAAACTTGTGATAAAATCGCCTTCTGAGCTGCAAGTACGACAAAATTCTTTGCCACGTTCTTAGAAAGAAAATGTTGCCAATTTCTTTTTTGCTAGAAGCACAGCTAAGGTCATAGTCATCAGATACGAACAAGGTGACATAAAAAGGTGCAGCTTATAGTTACATTACCAAATTTTGTAACCATGCGTACAGTTTAATATTACGCTGATCTCTGTATATGGCATCAACTCCAATCCGTTTTCAGCTAGGATCAACTGTTTCGAATTCCTGTTAGCATACTGCCTTTTGTTTCATTTACTGCAATATATTTTTACCAGTGCGATACTACAGAACCTTTTTGCATTTCCTTTCTGAGGCCTTGAATTTTTCTACACGTTTGTAAGGATCCACCTTTCAGTCTTTGAAGCCTACGAACAGTTTATTTTTCGGGTAATTCTGGAATAAAATTGATAGTAATTCACTTGTACTTTATTTAAACCATCGTCGTCTTCAACATATTTCATACCGTACAAAACCAATAATGTTTTAAAATCCCGGCTTGGTAGAGAATTTTTCGTACGGACTGTCACATTTGTTTAGTTTACTGACGAGTACCTTACCTGCGATATAAGCATCACTAGAAACCACTATCACAGTTTATCCTGGAAGAACATATATTGCGCGAGTTCCCATGATTCCCCAACATTTGCTGTTCCGCAAACTTGTATTCTGACGATGTGCCTCGCCTCCCCTAAAATGTATACGTACGCAACCCGCGATACTGCTTTGCGTAGCGTAGTGTATATGTCGCAGGCAAGGAAATAAACGTTTGTAGCAAACAGTCCCTGCCATATTATTTTGTAGTAAACACAAATAATATTTTCGGTCACCACCAAGGTTTAGTGGTGACAGTAAAATGTTCTTGTTGTGAACACAAACCATATTTGGCAGGGTCGGTACTAACAAAATATTCTATAGCTGCCACAACATATATTTTCTGTTTGGCCTTTTAAACCTAACTTACATCCGTCGTAATTTTATTGCACAAGGGAGTTAGTAACGTCCACCGGAAGTGCACTAAATACAGAAGACCATTATTTTAAAAATGTATTGTAAGAAAACATTGTGCAGTTTTTTCCCCTATCTTTGATGGACAGTAGAATACGAATTTAAATCCAAACAGATGTAAGATAATTATTGAAAAACTGGCTTACTATAAATATAAATTTTACTCGGTTTTACACAAACACAGTCTGACTATGTTAAATGTGTGACTTAATTCCCTTCAGCAATACGTCCTTGAAAACTTGTGACGTTAAAACTGTGATCATAATTCAGGTATTGAATCGACAGAGGTAAAGTTTTTGGAAGCAACACGCGTTCCGCCTGGGCCGTACATCGCCTGACATAACAACCACTACTTTCAACTACATGCCAGTATTTTATATTTCATAAACATATTTTATTTAAAGCACTTTCTTTAGTTGACTAGGAGACCCATTGATTTCAAAATACGCGGTTGTACCGGTTTTCAGCGTATTATTATCATTAACTACGCATAAGAATAATCTAGAGTGCACCGGTTTTCCAGAGCAATATTATACTTAATTACGTACAAGTAGAATCAACCAAGATAATGTGATTTAGCTTAGAAAAATATTTTACAAATACGGTAAGTCGTGTTTGGCTAAGCATGATGTTAATCGCCGGTGGCAGAATTTAATGAAATACAGATGGTTAAACAGTAAAACACTTTCCTTACAGAAAATTAAAATATTTATTTGAAGCTGTTGTTATTGCTACAAAGAAATTTGGTTGGTCTGCTGCAGGAAAATTTGAACATTTAAATTTCGAGTTACTTAATTTTTTCTTTTAACTTTTTTTTTTTAATTTTGTGCGAAGCAAAGTACATACTTTCAAAGTTAAACTTTAAAAAGACCCTGCTAATCTAACCTCGAAGATAACTTCTAAACAAACTAAGTTAACGGCAACACGATTTTTTACTATATGAGGTCGGGAAAAAGTCAGCTTCTTCTAATCCGTCTTTCATTTTTCCTTCCAAATAATTAGTATTTTCCTGCCACTTTTGAAAATAAACAAAGCAACTGAAGTATCAATCAGAGTGTATGGATTGTAACACGGTCAATATTTAATGTCTGAAGTCACAATAAAAATTTGTTTTTTTATTAATATTCTAGGCAAGATAATCTTCAAAAGTGCTGAATTTATCGTGAACAACCCATACCATTGCTGTTAACATAAAACATAGATTTTCTCTCTGTCAGCCAACTTAGCAGTAATTTATATTTAAATAAAAATTTATTGTTTTCTAACAATGTTGGTGTTACGGCAGAGTGTTTCTAGAATGTGGTCTTTTAATAAAATCATAAATATGGCCAGACGACATGTTGGAGTTTAGCTAAAATGAACTCAGGCAAACTCATAAAAAAATTACCGGAGTTCCTGAACACAATTTTTATACCAAAAGTGTGGCTCCTCATGTGGACGGTTCCACTCACAGCAAAGGCAATTACTTGATTGGTCGCTCGTTTCCTTGCCACGTGCTGTTCATACCGTAAATGCCCCCTCGTTATTTTTTGCCTGTGCTCGGCCGGTGCCGAAATCGATACGTTTAACAGCGTAGGGCTGATGAGAACAGGCAGCAAGTAGCAGCGAAACGTTGGTTTGAAATCAGGACACTTTTTTTTTTCTCTCTTCCCCGTTGCTGTTCAAACGGTAATTTCTAGCGGATGTTTTTGCGCGCGTCATCGGGCCGTCCGCTTTCGAAAAGCACGTCGGAATGGAAACCGGGCTAGGTCACAACACGGCAGAAGAGGTCAATTGCTCTGCTGGCGAGCTCCTGTCATGCTTTTATCTGTTTCCGCGCGTGCTATCTCATCAGTGGGAGCATTGCCACGAGGAATAAAGAGCAGTTTGCATCATGTCGAGGTTCCAAGTCCACATATCAGTGAAGCACCAAAGTGGGGGTCTTGGGGGGTTGAAACTCCCCCTGAAAATTTGTAAAAAAATTTTGTTTATTGCTTATTTCTCTCTATGGTAATATTACCGTTTTACTTACACATGTTGCGTAGATTTAATTGTTAGGATTTAAAATTATGATGCTGTAAATTCCACATCATTCAACAAAACTTTGACAGAGAGTGTCCATGGTGTCTAAACCCCATAACTCCCTTTTTACCTTATGAAAACTGCTTAGATACCGCTATTTGGCACTTGGAAATCAAAATATTCTGGGGAAGAACCCCGGACCACCAACTTTATTAAAGAAGGGGGGAGAATAATTGATATTACTTCGTAACATTACTAGGTTCGGGTATTCCCCACTCAAGTGCAAATCCTTGTCTTGTCTAACATACCCCTTCCACCGAACATAATTTCTGGGCACGCCTCTGACAGGTATCTACGGTGCCATCATATGAACAACAATAGTTAAACAGTATATTGTGGAATACGTAGTCTTGTATTTTTCGAATGGTAGATAAAGCAGAACTATGTATTCATTGTCGCTGAACATGTGCATGACAATGAAATTTCGCAAAGTCGCAGGGACAAACACTAGTACGTAAAATTGAATTATGCGCGCTTTGACGTGGCTGTCTATAGTCTGAGAGGATGAGCGAATACAACATAAAATAACCCTTCTTCCTTTTTCGGAATCTCGCCGATGTATTAACCGGTGTACACCGGACGATTAGAAACTTATATTGTCGAGCCTGGTTCGTTTAGAAACTTAGTTTTTGTTGAGTCTGGTTGAATCTATGTAATCTACCGGAACCGCATTGGTTCCACAGGCCCGAAATTTTGGTAGGCTCTTTGGACATGCACCGGAAAATCAATGAATGACTTAGTTAACGCTGTGTAAAGTAAATAAACAGGCAAAACCACGTATTTAGTTTATTCTAGTAGCACACTAGAGAATTTACGAGGCAATGGAGTGCATTAATATTATTTGCAAAGGGAAGAATTTGTTTTTGGTAGTGTTTCTGCCATAAAATGCTAATTCTTCTGGTTGATTCAATTTTACGTCCCCTACTTGTATTTGTATCGGCAGCAATTGCTGAAACCAATTACAAAAGAGCACAAATTAACAACAACTAACCTGTTAGGAAAGTCAATCGTACACACCGGTACGTCATCATCGGTGGATGTTGGGACGTATTTCCGCATTCGTCTGGACTCGCTTGTCCTCTCAACCTCTACTGCCACCTCGGAGCACATGGGATTCAATTTTACGCAGTAATATTTCCTCCTACAACTTTGCAGGATACCATTTCCAGGCACATGTTAACTGGTATCTAAAACTTGATTTTGCGTTTCCTACCACTCTTACGCGCGCTAATGTTTCCAATTCCACATTTATATTCAAGATATTTCGGCGAATAAATATCTTGTGATCAACTTTCTGTCAAATGTGGATAATTTGACTGGAATGGTAACGTTGACCGACTCAAGATAACTTTTTTCGGTCCATTTAAAAAATAAATAATTACGTATTTACTAAAATATTTTTAACCAATAAGTGTGATGCAGTCAGATAAAGTTTTTAATTTCTTCACCAAATAACACCAAATTAAATATTTTATGTAAGCCAACGTTAAGCCTTCAGTCAAAGTATTCACATATGACGGTACGGTTGAAGAAGTTGAAAATTAATAGTAAGAAAAGTCAGTGTTTACTAATCTGCCAACGCTAACTTCTTGGAGAAAGTCCATGCACTACATCAGCATTTTGATTACTGTTATAAGTTCTAGTATTTCGTTGGCAGGCCATAACAATTTAAAGTGATTTTCAGTAAAATTTCCTTCAAAATTAAATTTTACTTTACAGATGCTTATGAAGATTCGCTTAAACCTGTATTTATAAACTCGTAGCAGGAAAATTTTAGATTTTCATTTGACGGAATTTGGCTGTAATATTCCTTGTGTTTCCTTGGACGGCCGAGAGTGTGCCAAATTACAAAACGTAGCTGCTTGCTCGACGGATAACTTTGCAACGGGTTCTTCGTTCGAGTCCAGAAGCCTGGAAAATACATGAAAGTTACTATCGTTCGAAGTGATGCGTCCAGTATTCGTTAGCGACTAATGCCATTTCGGGAAAAATTCTCTGCCGTAAATAATGATTAATGGGCTACAAAAATGGAAACATGGGAGAAAAAAAATTCGTGTTTTGGTGAATATGCCTCATATTTAGGTCATGAACCAGAAAATAAGTAGACACACTAATGATTTTACTTTTAAAGTTCAAGCCAACTAATAAAAATTTAATTTACACCCTCATTACCAAAATTCATGGGAAAATGTGTATAAGTAAAATTATCAATAGCGATATTTACTTAACTTCATTGAAACCATATCTAAGTTTATAAACTTGTAAAGGATGTTTAATAGTGTTTAGTGTTTGTGGCAATAAGTAGTTTTCTGTAGCGACTGAATTACTCTTAAAATATATTTCATCAACTAATTAATGTTATTATCCAGGTTCTGTGTTGTTACGAAGTTAATTTGCTTAATTTTAAATATATTTAGCTTGTAGATGCAATTAAAATAGAGTCACAGTAAATAGATCAGTCGCTCGATCTGAATTATTTAATTCGCAGTAAAGCCTTCTTTTAATTAGTCCGTGTAATTATTTCTGTAAGTACGTGTCAGCACTTAAAGTACGTTGTCACGGAACACACACTCTGCTCCACTGTATGCCTTTTTTCTGTCGCTTTGAGCTGTCACAAGGACGAAGAAGAGATGGATATTAAAAAAGTTTAAGCGAGGAAGTGATAACCCGTGCAAATGACGCTTTTTACTCGATATTAGATGTTTAATTAATCTCTGCTCTCCGGTGGCTCGCGCCCAGGCCCTAGTGTAACGTCTGAATGACGTTAATTAATTTCATCTCTCGCCGTAGTAAGAACTGGTTGCTCTTTATGCACTTGAACTGCGAACAGCAAGTGAACTCGCTTCTGACAACGCGCGCGACGACTAGGCGGTGCGGCCAATCTTGTTCCCAGACACCCTCTCATCTTTCAGCGCAGAATAATTCTAGCATTGAACCGTTTTTCTCTTTCCTCCCCTCATCCTGGGGTGTGGGAGGGTGCGTCTTTTCCAGTCGAAGCTGCAGGAGGCGCGTTTAAAATATTCATTACGGGGATGAAATGTCGCAGATAGCTCTCACGAAATTACAGCAAAGTCGGAAATATGCAAGCGCTCGCAAGGCACGGAGAAAATTGAACTTTTCCCTGGTGCAGCGAAATAAAAGAGGCGACTATAATCGCGGTCCATATATCTGGCGGAGAGCACGTAGGTTAGAGGAGAGGGGGGAGTGTTGAGTTGTGTGGCGAGGAGGAGAAGGGAGGACGGTATATGAGTGCACCGGTCTGTATAGCGGAGGGGGACAAGCCCAGACCCTGGTAATGGCAGTTGTATGGTAATGTAGAGAGCGTAAGAGTCTGAAATGTGGTATGAAATAGCCGATACGTTGCGCGAGATTAAGAGCACGGTAATGTACTGGCGATGCCTGAGAGCCGCAGAGGCTCTGTTGAGGAATTCCAGGGCTTTGGTCCATTTTAAAGCCAACCAGACATCTCACTCACGAAAATAATTTCGCCGTTTATTCACGTTTTGAATTACACAGGAGGACAGCTTTCTAACCAACAGTTATTACGTTTCACCTAAAAACTATTGTTACATTTTTCAAATAAAATTGTAATAATGTCACAGAACGTTACACAGAGAAAAATGTTTGGTAGAGTCAACCGTATACATATGGTCATGTATGGCAACCATGTACACTTTGAATAAATCAAATATATTATACTATATATCGGATCTGATATATTAAACTGAATTCGTAGTAAGATATTATCTCTCTGGAATTTAAATTAAATTTACATAAACTCAAACCTATAACTAAAACATTGCAATGTGTGAGAGAAGGCCTACTAATACATTGCGGTCTTCACTCCTTTGAAATCAACTTAAGTGAAGTATATCTTCGTTGTTGGCTACAAAATATACAACCACGCATGCCCCAACAACGGGTGAATTCCCCAAATTAACTTTTACGTAACCGGGCTCGCTAAATTTGATTTTTTTTTTTTTTTTTTAAGTTGTTGAAAAATTCCAATACATACGGTGGCTAACCAAAACAAGGAAGACTACGTCATAAATGTGTTAGCCAATAAGAACGCGTTTTCAATGTTTGTGGCGGCGTTTGAAAAAATGCCATTTTTAAAGCTTAATAATTCGAAAATTACAATCTTCACAAAGCTGTTGCTTTGCCTGGCTGAAATTAGTGATGAAATAATTCGGCAGAATGAAGTAAATGTTAATTGGAGTTCTGCTTTAATGTCAGTGATTGGATGTTGTAACTGACACGTGTCTTGAGGTCCTACCCGCAAATAACAGCGACGTGGGTTGTTACAGGAACCGTATTATGATTGGCACAGTCAAATGAGAGACGTCACTTCAAAGTGGGGCAAAATTCTTTTCATGAAAAATTCATAGTCCTGAGTATATATTGTACAATAGAATGTAAATACCCTGTGCACATTGTACAACAGACTTTTAGTTCATCTGGCAGCGCTGGGTGAATACGGTCGGATCCTCTCGGAGGTAGTTACATTACGTAACCGACTAGGGTTATGTAGGCTCGCTCAATCACGTGACCAGAACTATCATATCAACAGGTTATGTTTGAAAACCAGCAAGTATTTAGTATATAGTGACTTGTTGAACAGTTGAAAACTCTAGTCGGGTTACATTTTAAACGCCTTAAGCTGAAATTCTGCATTTTCCCAGACTAAGCTCGTGGCTGATACACTACGTGCCAGCTTACATGGCGAGTGGCAGCTACTGAGTGAAGGGCACATTCAAGGAATTCAAGCAGCAGGCCGATGCCAAAACAACTAGTAGCCTGTAAATACCGGAATTAAATCTACCTGTGTAAATTAGCCGATCGAATTTAAAACGGTAGTAATATTATATGCAACACATTCCAGCTCCGTTACCCGCCAACTTATGGTGCGTGCTGTACCACCAGCCAGGCCGCCATGCGGTGTGCACAGCTTCAGTGGTAAACAAGGTTATTGGAAAATTACTCAACGCGCATGAGTGATAGCCTATCTCCTTAAGGGCGTGGTTCACCTCAGTTTTCAACGTCTTTATATATTTTTATATTTGTACAATTATTTTCTTATTTTAGACATAAATTGTGATTTAATCTTCCTCTTAGGAAACTTTTGTATCTCTCATAGTTTTTGCGTAATGAGTCGTAAACGTCAAAATTTGGACTTTACGATTCTAAGTACGCCACTAATACCAACTGACACACCAAACTGAAAAAATTCACACTATGTAACAATGTCATAGGCTATGATTTGACATATGTAGAAACATAAAAATATATTATTTCTATTTCTAAAAAATTGTTGATATTTTTTTAATTTTCATTTTAAAATTCAGCATTTTTTATTAAATACAACAGTACTTAATTTTTTGCTTTTATATATGTCAAATCATAGCCTACAACATTGTTATACACTGTAATTTTTTTCTGTTTGGTATGTCAATTGGTTTTAGTGGCGTACTTAAAACCGTAAAGTCCAAATTTTGACGTTTACGACTCTTTACGCAAAAACTATGAAAGATAGAAAAGTTTCCTAAGAGGAAGATTTAATCACATTTGATGTCTAAAGTAAGAAAAAATCTGGTAAAAATATCAAAATAAATAAAGACGTTGAAAACTGAGGTGAACAGCGCCTTTAAGAACATCATTTAAAGACCGTCAGTCATGTGTATACCGATTTCACGTCTACCACTACTCGTTAATGTATATATATTTTAGCGCTCATATATGGTGAAAACGAGTATTTTTTGCAGTCTTATTTATGTATGAAAATCTTGTCGCATAGTATTTTAAAAGGTATAGGCGCGTAAAATACATCTTGAATATAGTGTCATAAAATGATACGGTCACAACTAACGGTCTCATAGAGGCGAGTTGACGGCGAGAAGACAACACACCAGCTCAGTGACTTGCGCCTAGATGCCGGGTGAAGTGTGCTGTGTCGTCCTTATCGCTTCCGCATTTGTAGGCTTCTAACACGCAAAACACGTCCATTCAGGCGGCCACATTACGAGTGTTCACGTGGCAAAAAACGTATATTGTTATACTTACACGACATTGTGTTCGTTTGATAGACGTTACTTGTGACTACATTATCAAATTGTAAACGATTTCAGCTCTCACGTTTTTTTTCCATAGCAGCATGCCAAAGTCAGAATTCGCAAGTTACGAGAACATAGCAGTAATAAATACCGAGTGTCTAACTCGAATAAAATAATTTATAGGGAAATTATATATTACGGGTAATGTGCTAAAATATTTAGAATCACACAATAGTGTTTTAGTATTTTTTTAAAATTGTAATGAATGAAGTAAATTGTCACAATTTTCAGATTTTAAAAAAAGGACAAGGAATCTCATTTTTTTTATTTTAGCATATTGCCTACAATATCTAATTTCAGAGTAAATTATTTCATTGTAGTTAGACACTTGGTTTTTTGTTATTACTATGTTCCCGTAACTTGCAAATTTGACTTTGTCATGTCGCTATGGGAAAACTATGAAAGTTAAAAAATGTTTAAGCATGGGAAATGTAGTCACAAGCACGGCCGTAGAAGAACAGGTCTGGACACTCGCCTGGATATTTGACCCCCTTGTTGTTTGGCTGTAGTTCACCAAGTTACCGAGAATATTGTGTTTTATTGGCGCTGATGTTACGGCGGTCGGACTAAACTCCGCCCACTTCCTTTCCGCTAAGATAAACAATTTATCAAAACGTATTTTTTATCAATTTATGAAAT
>PNEQ01019211.1:0-28686 GCA_003012365.1 Medauroidea extradentata
GAAGTTACTCACTTCACCAGGAAAAGTTGAATAATTTTCAGTGGTTGGGTGCGGGTAGATGCGGGAACGAAAAATCCTGTTGTGCATATGTAATGGAGATTATCTTTACCGGCGTTAGTATACGCCCGTGAATGTGAGCTGATAATGGCTAGAGGAAGGGGAGGGTTTCACGTTGGATGTCTGCAATGTATTTTTTTCCCGCAAAGGCTGGGGGGGGGGAGGATATTGATATTTCCCGGGAAACACATTGCAAGTTGTTTCCCACGCTGACGTTTGGGAAGGTATGTGGGGGAGGGGTGTGATCTGCCAGAGGTAAGACATGCATGTAACTCTAGCTGTCACACGTTATCAACGAAGAGTAAGATTTCGCTTCATTAAAGAAATCAGGGGTCGACAAACTGTGTAACATACATAGTAATGCTTACAGGCCGAACGTTTCTCTCCGACGTGCGCATTCACATTTTTCAACAGCTTTTCTTTTAACTTTTTTTTTTTTTTGGAAAATTTTTGCGATTTTTTGACGGTTCCCGAGAGTAGGTTCGTAAAATCGCTACCTTCGCAAAATCCAGGGTTCGTAAAATCGGGGGTTTAGTGTATTCCACTGGAAAATTGCATCTCCTTCATTACTGATGATGCTCCTGTAATGATAGGCTTGAAAAATGGGGTGACAGATCACTTAAAAAATTAAATCCCCTATTTGTTTGTGGTTGGTTGTGTCTGCCATTTGATCAACTTGATTGCAGAAAAGGTGGCAGCATCACTACCCTGTAACATCGATGAAGTATTAGTAGATATATTCTTCTATCTTGAGAAATGTTCAAAGAAGAAGGATAAGCTGAAAGAGTTTCAAATATTGCACGACAGAGGCCAAAAAGTGTTAAAACAAGTTTGCACATGGTTGCTCTCTTTGGGGAAATACTTGTCAAGAGTGCTGCAACAGTGGGATCCTCTAGCTAGTTACTTTAATTTTGAGGTTAAGTCATCACATGAGAAGAAATCGTAAGATTAGACACGTACAGAATATTAAATGTAGTCAAAGTAGTGTCTTTTGTGATAGGGTGTGAAACGAAGTTCTGAAGGTTACTCAACCTAAACTATCCTAATCTATCTTAAACTAACGTAAAATAACCTTACCTAACAAAAACATTTTTTACGTAGTACTACTTAGGAACATCACTAGAAACATTTTTAATCAATAAACTATGTGTCTAAAATAAATAGTTTGATCGGTACACAATGAGTAGCTAAACTTGATATTTACCCCACGAGAGTTCTAACCAGAAAGAGGATACTGAAATTGCAATTGGAAATGCTACTTCTAAGGCAGTGTGTCACCTCGAACATGAAGAAAAGGCTGGTTTTAATTCTTCCGTTATGGAATTCTTTGTGCGTGCATGTGATTACATAATCCATATGTTTCCCCTCAATGATACTGTTTTAGTGAATGCTGAGGTAGCACAGATCAACAATATTTGTAATGCATCATTTTAAAGTTTAAAGTTTTTTGTTGATATGTTTCATTTCATTTTAAATATTGAAGACAAGGTTTTAGAATCTGCTGTAGATGATTTGCAGTCAGAGGTTTGCTACTTTCAACTTGAAGATCTTGATGAAGCCATTAAATCAGAAAAAAGGATTGATGTTCAGTGGAGTTGGGTGGGGAAAATCAAAAATGCATGTGGAAATTTCTAATATAAAAAATTATCAAAGGTTATGTTAGCTATTTTGACAATCCCGAACAGTAATGCTTAATCGGAGAGAATATTCAGTCTAGTAAGGAAGGCAATGGCACAGTTCAGGTCATCCATGAGACAATTAGGTAAATTGATGGTGGTAAAATCTAGGCAACAGGAGTGCCACTACGAGCAGAAGTTTGACTCTATCTTTCTGAAGAAAGCCAAGTCTGCAACCAGAGAAAGCAGCCAAATTTTGTAAGTAACCGTGTTTATTTTGTTAGTTTTTTGACATTGGCTGTTATTTGTTATGTTTGGTGTTTTTTTCTGACAGTGATAAAAAAATCTTCCACATTTTAATTGCATATTTTGTTTTCAAGTTAACTGACAGAAAAATCTCACTCTTTATTCTTAAAATAGCAATTAGCCTAATGAAGATATCACAAATTCTTCCAGTAGTTTTATCAACTTTTACTTCAAATGTTTGCTCGAATAGCACCGTTTTGAACCTTCAAATAAAATTTTTTTCCGCAGGAGGTCCCCCGGCTCCTTGGAGGAGGGGTAAGTGGTTACTCCTCTAGGAGAATATCCAGATTTTGGATTTGTCAAGGTTGGCAGTTATGAATTAAGCATGTTTTGATGGTATTTTTTAGAAATACATATATGAAAATTTTTTTTTAAACAGGAGCTACTGTTACCAGAGCCGTTTAAAGTGTATGCAGTACTCCACAGTGGGTTTGCTACAAGGTGGGGCTTTTCACTAACCAAAATTGTTACTGCACGTATATTTGTTTGCAATCATCATACCTTTGTTTTGAAAAGAAGAGACAATTTTGCGTAGAAACAATAACAGCATTGTGCGAAAATGATGCTAAACACATGTTAACGAAAACGTTTTCTGTATGTACACATTTTATCTGACATTTTTATGATCTTAATATCTTCGTTAGGTTAGTTTCTTATGATAATTATGTCAGCTGTAAAAAATAAACGATTAAATTAAAAATGTTTTCGTACTTTCGTCAGTCTGATGTTAAAGGTGTAGTGTTGCCCAGGTTGAGACCCCATTTTTGTTTTTACATATTTTTAATCTTCATAATGTTTGTTTATATTTAGTTGTCACTTATAATGTAGACCTCATGGTCATTCTAACAATGGTAACTGAGAGTTTTGTTAAGAACTATTTGTAATTTTATTTGTTAAAAGCCAGCATGTCAGTGGAAATTTATACATATTTAAAGTAATTTCAGTAACTCTGAACTAATTCTACTTAAAATAAGTAACATTTAATTTGGTAATTTGAAATAACTCATTTAACAGTAAGAATAACAGTTTGCTTGATAGTGTTAGTACTTATTTAACATATAAATGTTTCTATTTATATTAACTAAATTTTTATTACGTATTTTTTTGCTGAAATTGTTGCATTTGAATTTAACGAAGTTATATGTACAGTAGAATCCCATCATAGCGAACACGGAAATAGCGAAAACACTGTTATAGCGAAGTCTTCTTGAGGAACCGTCAAAAAATTGCAAAAAAATTCCAGGAAAATGTGAATTTTATGAGTAGAAACATGTATGGTGAGTCGTGTGAAGCAGGCTTGCGGCAAGATTCGTGACCATGTGAGGCAAGCTTGCAGCAATGTACGTGACCTTGTGAAGTAGGCATTTATCATCTTGACAGCCGATGCACAGATTACTTCCACCCCTCGTGCCAACACCCTGCCCCCCCAACCGAGACAGTCCGCTGGGTGCTGGCACAGTCACGTGAGTAATGCCTGGGCATCACGCTTCCCTCCCCAAACTCAAACGCGCGTTGTTCTAAAAATATAATTGCGCCCTTTATTTCCCCCCCACACCTTTTCAACCCAGGTGACCATTGTCATCATGCTTCCAACTGTTTGTAGTTTCACATACAGCTTGCTTTTCTGATTTTATTTATTGATTACGATTATGGATTTTGATACGCGTACAGTCGTTGGCGACATGGCTGGGCGCATCAGCCCGCTGCTCTGTCACTTGGACCTAGATCCTCTGTATGGTTAACAAGAAGAGGGTTGCTCGGATACTCTTAACAAATGAGAGAGTTCAATAAGAATATGTCTCTCTCCTTCCCCCCAACCTGCTTGTACATAAAAAACCACTGCCAGGCAGCAACAAGAGATAGGGGATGGGGGGAGGGAGAGAGAGAGATAAAAACAGGAAGGCTTCAATACTGTCAGGCACTCCCAAAAAGCTTCTGCTCGGCTCAGACGACGACACGACTTTTTGGAACAAGAACTGCGTGTTCTGACTGAATAACGATGGACATATGCTGTTTCTTCACTAATAATAATAGTGCCGCCTGCTGTGTTATACCTGAGTCTCACACACACCATGCATAGAGAAGAAATGCCTCTGGGAGATACGAATGCGCTGTCTCTTTCCCTCACACACGTACCCATGCAACTACTCGTGCCTATCCCTGCTTAGCTTGCTACAGCTCATATTTTACACCGTAGACCTTCAGTTTTTTTAGATAAGCAACAAGGATGGCGGATGATAGGAAGCATTGCCATTACCGTCTCCTGTGACAGTGCATTTGCTGTTCTGATTCACCTTCATTCTTACACAACCGGCCATACGTGTTTTTATCTTTTAGTTTAATGGCAGTTTAAACATTTACTGTACACTAATTACAAATTATAATTTAACTCACTAAACGTCCCATAAATTTGAGCGAGAATCAATAAATCGTTTCATTGTTATATTATTATATACACCGTCAGGAAGAGTGTGGGAACAAGAGTAAGTTACTTTTTTTTTGTCTTGGAACGAGTCTGTTTTGACAGCTGAAGGGGAACAAGAAAATAAAAAGTAAAAAAAAAATCACGGGTGGTGGGCCATGTGTGAAAACAAGCATGTGTAGCTTTAGCACTGCTTTTCAACGAACTGTCAATGTAGATTTGGTAGCGCCCGCATAGGTCAGACAGGGTGGCGACAGGGCGGGAAAACCGGGAATAGTCAGGGAATTTAAGTGGCCTGAAAAGGTCAGGGAATAGTCAGGGAAAATTTCCCGCCCCATCTCCTTTTTTCGGAAATCGAAAAGCAATAGTTAAAATCAGTTAAAATGAGGCCTATATGAATGGAGCAGCGCAGACTGGCAAGCGTGAAGACGTGTCTGGTGCCGTTCATCGGACATGCCGGTACCATAATCCCGGGGAAGAAAGCCATAAGTAGCTGGGCCCGCTGCTTCACATACGCCACTTTTATCCGTAATCTATTCAGTTGTTTACTGCTCTATGCTTCCTGCTGATGCAGAAGCCTTGATAACATGTCGCCTTCGGCTTTTTTTTTACGTGCACGTCTCTCGTCTCTCTCTTAGGCCCCCCCTCCCCTCCCACAGATGCTTCCTTCTGATGCCGATGGCTGATAACTAGAGGCACGAGTATTTCGCGTATTCATCTGGCAACAGCATAGACTTCTCAGTTCTATACATGTACCGGCTGAAGCCGAATATCCATTGGCTTCTAACTGTACAAACGTGCAGCACGTGAGATCCCCATGACTTGTTTCCTTATTTATAAATGGCTTGCTTTCGTCAAATGTGTGTTGAAACAGATGTCGTCTAATCACAGAAGGGGAAGTGAAGTATACGTTATTGGCGTTCAACCTGACCTTGAATCAATACGCGAAATAATCGTGCCTCTACTGATAACATGTCGGCGTTTTTTTTTTTTACGTGCGCTAATCTCCGTTAGTGTGAAAAGCAGCTACTGGCTTGTAGAATGATACAGCTATAGTTTGTAACATGAAACATGAGAAAGCAAACACTTGCATCCTCCCATGCTGTTTTCTTTCTTTCTTGTTGTTTTCATCAACTTTAATTTGTAACACACAGTCGCCTATTGGCAAGAAGGGATGGTAGAAAGGGCGGGCGGAATTCTATTTTTAGAGCAACGGTGTGTGTGCTTGCTTGTGAATAAGATGGTTGAGGTGTCAAGAAGGAAGAACTTAACATGGTTGGAGATATAAGAGAAACCCCTCTGAGGGGGGGGGGGGGATGGGAGCTAGGAGGTTGTAGAGTTACAAAAAATTTGATTAAAATACTGCTTTACATGCTTATGGCAAGCACACTTCACAGGATCTCTCAGTGAGTACCTCTACAATACTCATAAAATTAAATTTTTTCAAGGAATTTTTTTGTGTAATCTTGTATAGTACTGGGCTTTTTGATTGTAGGTAGTAAGTAATCGTGAAATATGTTTATTATTGGATGGGAATTTTCTCCACACATAATTTAATTGTGTACTGCATGAAATTGTACATTTAATTTCCCAATGTAACAATTGTATTACTCTAAATTTTTTACATCTATTTAAATTAATTACTGTACTTTAGTTACAACTGTGTGTTGTAATTTTGATTTAATTATTTTATTTCAACATGCAGGATTAGAGTACGCAAAGTATATTGTTTACATTGTGTACACTATGTAATGAATCTGTGTTTCCTGAGGTAAGAAGTTTTTAAACAAATATTTTATTTATGTAGTAGGCCTTTTAATTTGTTGATTGTGAGAAGCCATAAGTTAGGTATTACTGTAAATTTTTTACAGTCAAAATGTACTTAAGAGTTGTAACTTTCAGTTCTAATTTTTGTATTATTGTAGGCATACTTAATAAACTTGCAAAAATAGAGCACACAAATTATGTTGTTGGTGTGTTTACTATGCAATCAGTGTTTTCTGAGGCATGTATTTTTCATGCAAATATTACAAATCGTAGAAGTATTTTGGTCATACATAATTGCAGCAAATGGTTTGTCACACAAAACCTGACAATACATGCAGACAAGCAAAAGAATGCTTTTGGTTGTTTACTTTTCTGTTTGTCTGCATGTATTGTCTGGTTTTCTTCGACTCACAGTTTGCTGCTATGGCGTTTATCCATAATATTTATTTGATTTTCAACTTGCCCCAATGCAAGAATGGTTTAGAAACAACGTAAACGTTATATTAGTAGTACATTAAAACTTGTACTATGTGCAAAGTGCATTGAATTGGACAAAGAAAAAATGATTTCTTTATAAAGCATAAAAAATTGGGTTAAAAAAATTTATTAGGTCAGGGAAAATTTTCAATTTGGGTGGGAAAAGTCAGGGAATTATATTCCCAACAGTTTGTAGCCACCCTGTCAGACATGTTTTCTGTCGGCACACTGCCGGAATAAAATCACAAACTTGTGATCTTTCTCAAAGTCAGTGAGTACATGTGCGCGCCCACTTCTATTACTACCATAATAATTGTCTTTGAACTTAACTTTGTGCCATCGCTAAACACAGTTCACTACTAGTGCGAGAAAATAAAGCAACTACCAATGTTGGAGTAGCTTATTTTTGCTGTCAAATATACTAGCATTACCTGTCCAGTGGATAAGTGAACAATTACATTCACCAGTCCTTGCTGATTTTCATATGTCTCGGGCATGCACACAAATTATTCGACGCATGCCACTGTGTGAAAGGGCACACAGAATTATCATCTGAGCATGCATGCTAAAATAAATAAATAAAATTGCTACACTCATCAAACTGATAACATTGGTCTGCAGCAGCCGGCAGTGTAATCATGTTGACTGACGGTGGGTGCACTCTTGCCACACGCCCACACGGACGAGACACCGTTGAGGCGGTCTAGCGATTAATACCCATACTTACATGTCGCGGCAGAGTTTTTGGCCCATTATGACTTAGTGAATAGTCACACCCATACTTGTTCGGTATCATTGTAACCAGCGCATACTTACCTGTTAAAATAAACCTATATTTCCTTAAAATAACGTACTACTATGTAATTAAATAACATTAAAGTCCGTTTTAATGCAATTTTCGAGTTTAGGGGTCAGAATTGGGCAAATTCGGATATAGCGAGGACATGGCTATAGCGAAGTTCGAACCCAGGACCATGATATTTTACTATAATGAGACTACTGTATTCATTGTTAAAGCTTGGAGTGTGAGAAAGACAGTGATACCAATCTAAATTTACACTTTTCAGGAAAAATTGCTGTATTTCAGTGCAAAACTGGTCTATAAAGATAATCGTTGAGAATTTTCCGCCATATTTGCTGCCAGTTAATAACAGGTTCTTTTAAATTTAATGTTTCTTTTGCTTGGTAACAAAGTTAATACTTAATATAATTGTATGAAATTATTTTGGAAACTCAAATATTTTTGTGTACAGTTATATGGAAATATTACAAGTTTAAAATGTTGTGTTAATTTTGAAAAATTTAATATTATTAATTGATTCCTGTAATGACAGCAGGGGCAGCACCACTGACAGACAACGCCGGTAGCTTGCTCGGGGAGTCGTTGGCAAGCTGTAGGCCAGATATAGCCGTGCATTGTATAAAACGGCAGCAGTGTTTTGTTAATATCTTGTAAACGTTCTCTTTTCTTTGGTTGGGTGAAAGTGTGCCTCCCGGCAGTCAAAATTTTAAGTGTTGTATAAGTTTGGAACATTGTAACTTCATGAAATAAACCCCAAAATTTGCAAGAGTTTCACCATTCTCATTCCTTGTACTACGTTGTAACAAACCTCGCCTTTAAATTATTAATGTAATGCTGTGCTAGACGTGGACGTGTGGCATTGGGGATTTGCTGCGCACAAAGGGTTTCATACTTTTTTCCTTTATTATAAATTCTTCCAGCAGTCTGTAATGTTTGATAAAACCAACTTTTCAGTGCTATATTTAACCAAAAATGTTTATTTCAATGTATGACTCACTTTTGTTTCTTAAAGGAAAAAAAATATGCTGGTGGTGCATGGATAAATACGAATTGTGTATGTGTGTGTGTAGAGAGAGAGAGAGAGAGAGAGAGAATCAAGAATGAAGACGTTAAGGCCATGTTTTTTTTTCCTGCTGTTTTTGCAAAAATTACTTTTTTAAGCTTAAAACAAGAGCAGATATCAAAAATCTGTTTGGAAGGTTTCTATAAAATGTTTTTTGCTAATACACTAGACCCCCGATTTTACGAATACTCACGGTTCCTCTCATCGCATTCGTAAAATTGCTACCTTCGTAAAATTGATAGTGGCTTATTTTGCCCCCTCCTTAACGTAAAATTTTCTGCAAAATGTCTCTAGTTGGGCTCCGACTTCCGTAGCGTTTTGCGGGAGATTAATCAACGTAATAATGGTAATATAAATTGATATCAGTAGCCACACGTCACACTGTTTAGCGGTAGATATGACCGACCCTTGTCCCCAAAAAATGACAAAAATTGAGATTCCGAGTGTCTTTTATCGGGCGAATAGCCCGACTTCCGTAGCATTTAATGGAAAAATAAAGCACGTGATAGTTGAAATATAAATTTATATCAATTGGCAGATGTCTTACGATTAAAAGAACACCGCTAAACAATAGATATGACCGACCCTTGTCCTAAAAAATGAGAAAACCGAGCTGCCGAGTGCCGTCTCGCGAGCGAATAGCCCGATTTGCGTAGCGTTTAATGGGGAAAAAAAGTACGCATTCATTACTAGCACAATGCCCTTGTAAATTTATTCACAAAGAAAGAAGGAAAAAGCAGACATATTTATTCATTGCGTAGTTTTATATAACTTAACGTCAAAACAATCCCTCGACGTTGTTGATGAATTGTACGAGAACGTAGATATTAGTAGCGTGCACAGCGGACAGATAGCGCAACTGTATGAACGTTCACAAGATGGAAGATAGATAGCAGCACCGTAGCATTTACCGACGTTCAGTATTCCAATAACACCATTTTGTGACATTCTTACCTAAAATCATCGAGAAATACATGTATAAGTGGTTGCAAATAATCACTTTCACAGCCAGTATATACGGTAAATATATATTAGGAGTTCGGGGATTACATAATACACGAACGTGTATTTATTTGACAAGTTTGACATACCCGTAGTGGAGACAAATGTTTCTACACGTGGCTAATAGGTAGTGCTCTTATCGTTCTCACTTGTGAAATACACGTTTTACGACACACAGTAACGCATTGTTTAAGCAAATTATGCGCCAAGTTCATTGTTTTAAGTACATATGGTGTTAACCCAATAAAGAAAAAAATAATTTGACGCTATTATTTATAGGGTTCATGTAAAAACGTTAACACATTCGGCGCGAGGCGAGAGAGATATAAGACGTCGTGAAACAGCCTAGAAGAAGGCTGTACTATAGTGAAATGAGCATATGCGCATGCGCTGGAACTTTGCGGCTATAGTACGACCTCAATATAGATCCTACCTCGTAATTGATGGAGACAGGCCGGCTTGGCACAGGCGCCAATGCGCAGTTTTCAAACTGTCACTGTTAAAGTTTTTAACGGATATTTTTTTTTATATGTGTAAAAAAATATGGCTTTCCAAGTAATAACTGCCACTCTACAATTCATATTTTAATGCCGTGAATTAGATAATATATGTTTTGTTATTTTTTTTATTGTTCCTGAGATTTTATTCGTAGAATCGGTACCTTAGTTAAATCCAGGGTTCGTAAAATCAAGGGTCTAGTGTATAGCAATTTTTTTCAATACAAGAAATATACGGTTTTAACTGAAAAGTCAACTAACCCAAATTTCTTTAATTACAATATGTAATTAGCTAAAACCAGTTTTTACTGCGTTGAAAAAAAAAATTAGCCAACTTGGTGACTGTGGTTTTAAACTGAACTGGCAAACAGATTTTTGATATCTGCTTTCGTTTAGGTGTTGACACCTTTCACCCAGCTATTGAGTTTACTGGATGCGTAATTGCTGCAGAGCAATGTGAGTCTCAAGAAGGTTCTTAAGATATAGAACATGAGTAATTTATAAGCCTTCTTAAGTTAGAGCTAGTCTTGAATCTGTGAGTGACTGCCGAGTGAGCCAATAAGGAAAGCCCTAGTAAGGATAGAACAGGGAAGGTGAATCTCACATAAATAACTGGGGAAAGCCTCAAGTCACTCACCTCAGATTGATTATCACGGGTTGGTATGCATGTAGTTTTAATTAAAGGAGAAAATCAAGTGAATTTGGTTTCACAGGATATGTATATTCACAACAGAACAGGACACTTAATACAATTTATACATCTGTTTGAACATAGTACACATGATTGATGATCAGGTTTTGGGTCTGTCCCCAATTGGATACAATCATAGCTTCACAATGGCTCAACACAAGAACATGGTTTGCGAAATGAGATACAGGGATTTAAGCTACAATTAGACATACAAACTAATGAAGGCGCTATGGGCTGTTTCGAGTTGGTGCTTCATGCATTTCCAGTATGAGCTACAAGACGTGGAACTTTGGGTTGAGACATACTGGAGCAAGAATTGTGTTACTGGTTGAGAACTGAGACCTTGCTAGTGGCAGTAAGTACTTGGCGATCAACTCTTTGACCCAGAGGATAGTTATAACAACTACATAACTTCCAATTATTGTAGTGCTAGCAACTCAAATAATTGACAAAGTAGGTACTGGTAAGGCTTCATGGTGATCAACTCTTTGACCCAGAGAGAGTTATAACAACTACATAACTTCCAATTATTGTACTTCTAGCAACTTAAATAACTTACAAAGTAGGTACTGGTAAGGCTTCGTGGTGATCAACTCTTTGATTCCGAGGAGACTCAGTAACATTTACGTAACTTCTGAAGAGTTGAAGACTGGTTAAGCATGTCCACACTATAAATATTAACTTAGTTGCATTGCCACATCAGTGGGTTAAATAACTAGTTGCGCTGGCTTTGGCTCCCCTTAGAGCTGTCCTGATACTCAGGTAGGATTGGTGACAAGCAGTTTTAGTAGGGGTGATGGATTCGCCATCAGGCGAATTTGAGGAAAGGTATCGTAGACGGCATCTCACGGACATCAACCCTCCGTGACAAACGGTTTTGTGTGGGGCTGGGGCAGCTTACGGACATCAACCCCAGCGTATATGGTAGGTAGTTATGGGTAGAGGTAAACTGTTGGCACTTAACGGACATCAACAGTTCAGGAGGGTGAGTGCCAGGATGACCTGGCGGTTAGGCAGAGTCCCTGATGACTGAAGAACTAGGGCAGGATGCCCAGATTTTATACCTGCCAGAAGGGCTAAAAGTACAGTTAGGTGGACTGTGTAAAATGGCTGATGAGAGCTTATGACTGTCTGCTGCTATAAGTGTGCCACTCTCATTCTATAAAATTACTCTCTTGGGTCAAAACTACTCTGCCACACAAAAGAAATATCCCGACTGGAATAAATAACATGCCTGTTGCCATTAGACACTATAAGTAAGATACAAGAACACTTGAATTAATATTAAATATATTTCAAGGCATAAGGAACCAATACAATATACAATTATGTACGTGTATTTCCCGTATTCTTATGTGAATGCACTTTACAGAGTCCGTGCACTGGATTAGTAATGCTAGTTAGGCGCTTGGCTGTATTTGTAAACAAACACTTGTGGAAGGTTAACGAAGTTGTATGAAGCAGTTTGTATAGTAAAAATGCACACTGGAGAAACACTTGCACATAACGTAAGTAATTATAGATTTACAGACTGTGACATGACCATCTTACATGCTAAAATAAACGGCAACATGGTGATGGACAATGTGCGGGTAAATACTAAGACCTGTAGGTTAAGGTTGCAAAGTTTAAATATCGGGGACGAACGTTAAAAGATTTACAGCTTGACGCGACTGACATGCATCAGGCGTAATAGTTAATATCGCTAAAAATAGTAACTAGAGAGCGTGGCCTTGAGTACATAGATTATTATTGTATAAAATCACTGAATAGCAACAAGTATGTATTATATTGTAAACCGTATTATAGCTATTTTAAATCATTTTACCTTGTAAATCAAGAATGACCAAACTGCATGTAAAGTAACACTGTGGTATTATTTATATCAAGAAAATGCTACATTACAGTAACTATAATTACAATGTTGGCATGCAGTATTGATATTGAGAACATTGTATACGTCACTTATATAAACTTTAGGTAGAATAAAGTTGATAACTCTTGTATGAATAATACTGTGATACTGTAATGAACACTAATGCTAGGCTACAGAAACATAGTAAGACTGTTATCAAAAACTCTTTCATGGAGGACTGAGTAGTAAAGTTTACAACTCCTAACCCACTCACAACCCCAAAGAGTGGAAGCCTAAATTAAATGACAGTTACTGTAATTAATTCAGTAAGGTGTAAAGCAGTGCTCTTAAATCCCTTATGCCCTCCCAGCCACCTCAGAATGCTTCAGCTAGAGAAAATAATATTGTCATGAGGCTGGGAGTAGTAAAATAAATAAAGTAAAAATAATAGACAGAATTAAACAGATGTGGTGACAGACCGTGTCGTTGAGTTGATAGTTGTGTAAACTGGGGGAAGGAAGTATATCTGAATTATTAAGCTATGCAAGCCTACTAGGTGGAAAGCACATAAACATCACAAGTAAATAAAACAAGCATTTGACTGAACCATAACAATAAGCAATAAAGATATAGTAAACTCTGTAATTATTAAAACAGTAATGGGGGGTATAAACACATACGGTACATAGCTTCGTAGCTCCTTAAGTAAAATAAAAGCAAACAAACACTTTAAAGATAGAATTTCCACCTTGTAGCCTAGCTACATAAAGTATTTTATGGTAGAGCACAACAAACTGATTGAAATAAAATAATAACTCCGCTTTGCAAACTATCTATTGCGAGGAGTACTTAAGATTGAACATAGACTAACGTCCCTATATGGGTCGCATCTCCTATCTTGTATCGCGCATGTGCTTGTCACCCATAATCATCTATAAATAAAGTAATTAAATCAAGATACATGTTCTGTAATTAGGGGCTATCAATTAATGTAAAGGGGACTTCAGTTCGAATACTTGAAATAAAAGAATGAATTCAAATAATTGGAGTTTATTACAAAAGATTAAAAGAAAATGTTATACAAAAATAAATTACATTATTGTTATTATGATGTGATGGTATTACATTAAGAAATGATACTGCACAGTAAAGTGGTTTCTGGCATTACAAAACAATCCCGAGGTCATTACATTACTCTTAAACATTTAATAAACGGTGATTGTACTGGCCAACAACAAATACATGCATCAACATATCCACGACTAATACAAAAAAATCCGAACACGAAAGCTAAAAGGGGAATTAATAATAATTAATAATAAAATAATAACAAGAAAGAATACTTATCATTTTGATGTTCCTGTCCAGCGGAGTCTCATTCATCTCGGGGCTACGAAGTCTTCTTATCCCATAATTAATAAACGACTACCCAAAATTAAAAATAATAGTAAAACAAAGAAAACTAACGAGCTAAAATTAACTTATAACTCCTTCCATCTGGCAGCCCGAGCCCTTAGGCTTATGCCTCGCCCATCGGGGCATCGCCATGTTTGTCTAAGTCCGGAAAAAGCTCAACAAAAAGTTTATAAAAGAAGCTCTCGAAAGAAGTCCGCTAAAACATGGCCGGCTGGTATTTATAACCACTGGTTGCGCCGTCGAGAACCTTCCATGATTTACTTTCCTGGAATGGTCAGCAGCGACCATTTCAGATCGGCGCAACATCTACCCTCTCTGTCCCACAAGGCATTCACTCGTCAGCGACGTGTGGCGTCACAGGCGGGGACAGCGGAACGACAGAAATGTGCAGTAGTGCACTTCTAGCCCATGTGTCGGCCCTACTAACAGCTGGTAATGTGGGGCAAGGGAGCGGGGGAGTGTTGACAGAGGCGTCCAGTGCCCCCGGAAGGCCACCGCGTGCAGAAGGTACCAGAAGGACCCACAGCACACGACCGCCCGGCGACACCGAAACATCCATCACCACACACCCGACCTACCTTCAACCTAACACAAGGCCATCGGCCTACACACTACCGGGACACTGTCCACAAAGGAATCTACTAGCACTGAAGTGGTAACAAACTCTGCAGTCTACCAGGAACAGTGAACTAAAAAAACTCATGGGAGACTGTCAGAGAACACTCTAGATTTCCACGATCCTAAAGGTAAAGCAAAGACTTCCCAAGAACTGAATACTCTTTAAAATTATAATGCAAAATAACTTTACCATCTATTTCGAGTATGGATGAGAAGAAAAAAAAACCCGAAAAAATAAATGACCGAAAATTAGCGTCGTGACAGTATACACTAGACCCCCGATATTATGAACCCTGGATTTTTACGAAGGTAGCAATTTTACGAATACTGTCTCAGGAACCCAAAAGGAAAAAAAAATCTATTACCAAAAATATTGTAAGGAATTACATTGATAATGATTTTAAAATGTATTATTTAATTCACAGCACTGATGAGTTGTGGAGTTGCAATTATTACTTGACAACTCACAATATTGAAAATAAAACTAAAATTGTAGTGTAAATTCGTTTAAAACTGCAGAAGTGACAGTTTGAAAACCACGCGCCGCCGCGCCTGTGCCAAGGCTGGCCTACTCTCTCCGCCACTACGACGTATTAGGATCTAAATGGAGGCCATACTTTCGACACATCGTTCTGGCGCATGGGCAAATGCTCATAAAACTCTAGTACGGCCTCCCTGTAGGCTATTTGCTCCATGTCTCCAAATTTTATTTCTCTTGTCTCGCGCTGAATGTATTTACGTTCTTACACGAACCCCACAAAGATAATAGTGAACCGGTATTACACTAAGAGACCCAAGATGCTGAAGGCCGGTCACACATTAACTTCTTTCAATACGCATACTGAATGCTTCCAATACTTCCGGGGCAAATCCCCTCCTAACAAGTAACCATACATGCTTATAGCAAGTTACTTAAAAGTTCACTCTCGAGCAAAGAAAACAAACTAGTTAAGTGAAGAACTTGCATTTAATGCCCACTTTATACAAAATACAAGGAACATAATTCGATCGCCAATTTGGCTCATTCCACTAATTAAATACCTCATTATAATCATTTCAAGGCCAAGTTGAATCGTTCTCACCACACACATTCCTTACCACAATCTTGTACATTGATCTATTAATTACTTTTAGTCAACTTCATTCACACCATTCACACCCCTCTTTAGCTCGACGGATTTGTGAATAATTAGCGAAAGTTACTGATGCTGTCTTTATTTTGAACCTCCCCTGACGTCTTGTATTATGCACACCAACTTGACCGACGACTGTCCGCTACTGGTTTCAGAGGCCTTTACCAGGCAATTAAACTCCCCCAACGTACCTCCTCAGTCTCAAATTACGGAACAACCGCACCACTGGTCATCAGGCCCCATCATTTTTGAGGGACGGGAAAACTCACCATAAATCCGCCAACCGCAATACCAGCTACTCTTAAAATGAGTCACTGCTAGACGATCCTTACACTCAGGATGCTCTCGTTCACTCGGTCGCAACCCGCGACCATCCTGCTAGCTGCCTACCGCCTTGTAGCTCCTTCTAGGCCCCTCGGTTCACCATCAAACATTCTCAGGCTTCTAGTACCTCTGATGTTTACTCCACCTAGACCTGAACTAGAGTGAGTGCCTTCCACTCGTGTCGCGAGTCATCGGCCAGCTTCCCCAGCACCCCTACCCTTGGCAGATGGAACTTGGTCCCCCCCCCCTCCAGGCCCTCCCCTCCATGGCCAGTGGAGAAGCAGGACCAGCGGGGACGGGGAAAACACAGCGCCGTCAACCGGGGCGACCCTTCCCTCAAAACAATTTACCAGCCAAACAAAATCCACAGAAATGAAGGAATTCAACTCAACCTTGACTAAACCCCAAAGACAGAACCCTTAAAAAAAACATCACTAAAATACTAACAGGGCACTAAAACTCGCCCCAAGACCCAAAGGGTCTGCTCAATAGCGTGAAATAATTTTTTCTTTTCTGGGCTAACACAGTACGTACTGAAAATTAACGTGATGCATAATTTGCTTGAACAGTGCTTTACTGTGTGTTGTAAAATGTGCATTCCACAAGAGAGCACGATGATCGCGATACCTATCACAAGTGTAGATACATTTGTCTGCACCATGGGTATGTCAACTTTGGAAATAAATTAGACGTTCATGTATTGCGTAGTCCCGGAATGCTTGTTTATTTTTACGTAATATACTGGCTGTGAGAGCAATTACTTGCAACCGCTTACGTACGTAATTATTGACATTTTTAGGTAAGAACGTCAAAAAGTGGCGTTTTCGGCTGGTTGAACGTTGGTATATCCTACAATGCTGCTATTGATCCTCCATATTGTGAACGTTCGTACACTTGCGCTATCTGTCCGCCCTGCATGCTACTTCTAACTACGTTCGGATACAATTATTCGTTTACTTAGTATCAAACATCGAGGGATTGTTTTCACGTTATTTTTAATTAATGCCAAAGTTACGTATATATAACAGTGCAATGAATAAATACATCTGCTTTATCCTTCTTGCTTTGATGAATAATTTACATGGGTATTGTGCTGGCTAGTAATGAATGCCTAGTAGACATGCACAAGTGCATATTTGTTTTGGTGACAATAGTAGATTGTAGCTACCTATATTAACCCCTTTTTGTTTTTCTGAAGATCTCTGTCTATTGGAGAAAATTATTAGTTTATTAATATCTGGTTTGGTTTTCTGAATTAAAAGAAAAAAAAATTAATTTGCTCTTGAGAGAAAGTACTGTACTTATGTGTTTGGTTATCTCATTTTTTTGGGGAACAAGGGTTGGTCATATCTACTTTTTAGCTGTGTTATTTTAATCGTAAGATGTCTGCCTATTGATATAAATTTATATTTCAACGGTCACTTGCCTTATTTTTCCGTTCAACGCTACAGAAGTTGGCCTATTCACTCACGAGAGGGCACACAGGAGCTAGGTTTTATCATTATTTTGGGGCCAGGGTTTGTCATTTCTATTTTTCAGCGGTCTTATTTTGATCGTAAGACATCTGCTTATTGATATAAAAATATATTTCATCCATCACTAACTTTATTTTTCCATTAATCGCTATGGAAGTTGGACTTTTCGCTCGAGAGGAGACATTTGGAATTTCAGGTTTTCTCATTTTTTGGGGACTAGGGTCGGTCATATTTACTGCTCAACAGTATGCTTTTGATCATAAAACGTCTCGCTACCAATATCTATTTGTGTTTCTATTATTACATTAATTAATCTTGTGCCGTGTCTCACACCACCGACACAATTGTACAAGACGAACGGCTGTGAATCTAGGATGAGAAATGTGTTTCTCATGCCAAGGCACACACATTCTTACACCCACACCAAACAACCCATAAGGTGACGTAACATCTCACTTTGGGACTAGGTAAATAGTCCCTAGCAATTACTAAAGTAAACTCTTGAAACTGTCAGTTAAAACTACGTTTATTAACCAGAAATTACACAGTATCATTAATTACGATAGGTGATCCAAATTGCGTGGTATTATACAAAATCTGTTTAACATAGCAAAAATACATACCACACTGAAAAGTTAAACGGGGCGTCAAACACCTCGCAGCAGAAAGTGCACCACATTACGGAAAACTGAATTAAATACTTGAAAATAGAAACAAAACGCAAAAGCTAAAGGATAAAGAGAAACTAATAATCAAATCAAAGCTTACCTAAACAAATACTAGAAGACATGGGTGCCACGTCGGCCACGAGTTGATATGTAGAACCATGTTGGACGAGGAGCTGAGGCAGAATGCCCGGAGGCAAGCGCCGGCGGCACAGACTAGCCGGCCGGAAGGGGAAAGGGGTGGGAAGGCACGAAGACGGCTGAGATCGCCCGAAGATAAATGAACGTATGACGTCGGTAGAGAAGAAGAGGAGGACTAATGAGTTCATTGGCTGGGGCTCGTAGGTACACAATTCAAGTCTATAGGTAGTCTTCTCAAAAACCAATATGATTAGGAACACATAATACAATAAACCCTCTTTTTATAGGACCTCCACTCAGCGGACTTTGCATTTAACGGACAAAATCTGGCGATACAAAATGATTCCACCGTCAGGTCTACTTGTCACATGCAGCACAAGACCAACCTGGTTATTGTCTTTGGTGAGTGACATCAGACGTGCGCATGGATAGCCGTGTAAGATGGTAGACAGAGCTATTTTTAATCGCGCAATGGTGATATGTGCCGTGTTCAGGCAAGAATGATAGTCTGCCTGAATTTTTTGCGGAATTGTAAGACCAACAGCGCAAGACCTACCTGGTTAGTTATTGTGCTTTGGTGAGTGACATCAAGCACGTGCACAGATAGCCGCGTAAGACGGTAAACATCTGTGTTTTGATGTGTCCGGACAAGAACGACTGTCTTGTCTACTTGAATATTTTATGCAGTTGATGTACGTGCGCAATAAAGATTATGCGTTTTTTAACAATGAAATGGTGTATGCAACAGGACAGAAAAGAAATAGAGTAACTTTGACATCAAGCAAAAAATTTGAACTAATATAAAAGTTAAGAAGCCGGTGTTTTGGTAGCAAAGTTGTGTGATGATTACGGTGTCAATAAACAAACTGAGTCAGACATTCGTAAAGCAAGAAACTAATTAAAGAGGTATGTGTTGAAATATGATGTTGAACCAAAAAAATGGACACTGTTGGACTCAGGAAACACGTGAAACTTGCTACAGCATCTTCACGTGATGAGACAATGTATGTTCAATAACGCTTGTGTTGTTTAAATGTGCGAGGTGTAGAGAGATTAAATCTGCTGCAGACAAACTAGTGCAACACATGCCTTTCTCACGCTCAGCATTTCCATCCCTTGCCCTTCAGAGATTCTCAAGAACGGCGGCTAGATTATTATCTCACAGACACTGTATACGATACTGCTTCGCAATGCAAACAGCTGTAGTTTAAATGGAAATTTTTTGTTTTTTATATATTAGTAAATAAACTCTTTACTGTGAAATACAAAGCAGTAGCTCACGTTCGCGTGTCACATGTTAACTTACCACGCAACGTAATGTGAAACCAAGCTGAAAGCAAGCCGCCTCCTGTCCCTCTCCTACTCTTCCCAAACCCACAACCCTTGGTTATCTCATTGAGCGGACAAAGATGCACGATTATCTTTCTACTCCCGCCAGTCAGCACAAACCTTCCCCCTCGCCTACTTCCAGGATTTTGTCCATAACAAACACGTTGCGTTTCTACACTTATCTCACTGCTCAAAATCTATCTGCTTGTTGTCTATTTACGTGTGCCGATTTTGGTGCTTCGCGATTTACCGGACATCTGATTTACCGGACCACACCTCCCCCCAAATAGTCCGGTAAAACAAGGGTTTACTGTATCATCAAGTCCTGAGGAAACATAATGAGGGTAAGCTGGCCGAGTTCAATCTCTTGCAAAACGCTAGAAGTCGGGGTCCAAGTAGAGGCACTTTGCAAAAAAAAATGCAATTTAATGTTTTAGGAGAAGGGGGGGGGGCAAATAGACTGCTATCGATTTTACGAATGTGATGAGAGGAATCGTAAGTATCGGGGGTCTAGTGTAATTGTCGTTTGTCAGGACTTTAAAATAACAAATATTATGTATAACTTAGGATCGTGTGTAAAGATGTTTTACAGTTACATTGTAACAAAAATAATTGTCTCTATCAAAAATTACAGAGAACTCTGGAAACTCAAGAAGGAGTGTAACATAACATTCATATAAGTGTGCAAAGACGTTCAGTCAGATCGTAACGCTGTATATCACACCATTGTACTGAAATTTCGGTCTTCTGCGAGTGCTATAAATAAACGACAGTGAAGGAACTACAGTCCTCCTACCTCACAGTGCCCTAGAACACCACACGCTGACCACCCTCATCAACGTCTGGCAACCACGACAATGGAGGATGACCTGCGTTCTTAACTGGGGGGGAGGGTACTTTTATGATCTGGTCAAACATAAATAAGCGTGATCCACGGTAGCCGAGAGGGCTATCAGCTGCTGTGGTACTGTGAGTAACGTCAGGGCATCGCTAACTATAAAAATTACTGACTAGAGAGGGGTCACATTCCATAAGCTGTGCCACTCCACATCCATGACGACGGACCTCCGTGCTGAGGGGGACTGAATTTGAGGGACGTGGTCGTCGACAAGTGTATACGAGAGACGGGACGGTATTCAAGGGGCCAGAAAAGCTGCTCTGGTCCTTTGTGTTGGTTTCGTGCACCGATATTCGTGCATCTACAGTGGTGAGTTAAAAATAGCCTCTTCTTTAGGTGTTCTTTCCTAGCTCTTCATTGTAGTTACAGATCACAGTCATTGTAACTTGTCCTTGATTTCCTTATGTATTAACTGTTAATAAAGGGCTGATGGTGTTCCTATTGACTTCTCTATATTCAATTGAGTTTTTCCCCCTTATTTGAGTGTTTAAGAAACAAGGTAGAAACAGTACCTTAAGTTACAAAAACCTACACTGTTCACACACGCAGCAGGTGAAGCAAGCTAGGCACATATGAGGACGTGAGATGTGAGTGTGAGTATATATTATTTGTAAGAAGGAGTCAGGTGAGAAGAGATGATTCGTCACCATATGGCTGTGTTTCATGTTGCACACATGGTCGAACTCGTCACGTGCGTGCCACCAAGTGTATCTGGTATTCTAGCAGTTTTTTTTCTCCCAGCTAATTTGTTTGTACGTGCATGTAGTATATACAGCGGTGGTTTATTGATTGATGGTAATCACTTATTATTGTTGCACCCTAACGAACACATTTTACATCTACTTTCAATTTTTTTCATTTATTTATTTTATTTAAACAAGTTTATTTTTTGATGAGGATTAAGAGTACTGGCTTAGTTAAGTTGTTGTCATAGCAGAAGCCGGGTGTCTTAGTTGCTATATTTGAGTGTACAGCATATCACATTTGCTCACAGTGGGAAATATTCAGAACATGTAAAATAGATAGTACCAAATGTTCAAAACCAGCTTTCTCTATACCAGTGTATAAATTTTGCTGTTTTTGCTCAGATTTCTTATGAGCTACAGCTGTAGTGTACTGTTGTTACGAGATAGCTAAACAAAGAGTGGAAAGTGCACTAGGTGTTGCCACCAAGCAACATTCTCACTTCTACGTTTTTTGATAGATAATTCTTCTTGTTCCATGACTTCTATCATTTTTTTTCCTCCCATATTGAAGAGTGCCACTTAATAGCAGCAAAATAAAACCAATGTATTTCATCACAGTGGACTGAACAATGTACTTCTAATCCATTGTCAGTGCAATTTCTTGTAATTTTGTTTGAAGTTTTTTTAATTACGTTTTTGCAATTTTCGACAGTTCCAGAATGTGGCTGTATAAAATCTTATGCTCAAGACATTTGGATTTTTAAAGGTAATTGTGATGTAGGAGTCTAGTCAACACAGTGAAGACCTGTTGTAAGTATGGGGGGGTTTATTCTGCTGGTGCCATTGTTAAATGATTCTGGGTTAAAAGAAAAAGGCTGGAACCACTCCTTTTCCCTGGCCGCCAGCTTCTATTAGCGGCTACAGTTGTACCAAGGACGAGTGATCAAAATAACTGCCACAGAACTTTTATTTGTTTTTGTTGTAGAAGTAGTGTTAATGATTATGATGCTCGGATAGCAGTGGTGTTAAACAGTCTTTATCTTTTATTGATCTCACATTGGTAGAACTTTACAATTTACACTAGCTGCTTTGCATTACAATATGGTGCCAGAATTCCATGGCTGTTAATGTCGCGAGTGCTCGCCCAGGGTTATATAATTTGGATCTTGCTAAATACTGCTACTTGCCGTTTGCACTCAGTTGAGAAACATAGCCAGAAAGTGTCTTATGTACACTTGTTATGAATTGTGCTGTTACAAGTACCTACAACTTGGTACAAAAACATTTTTAAAAAAGTGCCTCTATAGTCCCTTCTACTGACAAATCCGCCCTCTAGGCTTCACAGCCCCTCTCCAGCGCCTAACTGTCCAGTCACTCCTGCTATGACGTCCCAACTGAACACTTAGTCTGCCATCTCCTGGCGATCGTCCACAAGCTCCGATAGACAGTAATTGTATACGACTTAACAGGCTACAAGTTCCGATAGATGATGACGGTTTGCAAGCTCCGACTGACTGCAACTCATATCAACTCAGCCGGCCATCTTTCTGTGATTGTGTCTTTACTCCGATTCACCATGACTGACTCTTCCTGGGCGGTCACCAGGACTTGCTCGGTTGAGCGGCGGAGTTATACCATGAAATCCAATTTGTTTGAAAAAATGGTCTCCTGACATATATAATGATAGAAATTTATGTAAACACAATTACTGATAAATTTGTACAGCATTTTACCACACAATACTACCCAAATATTCATTATTTTAATTAATTGGGGACACGCTGCGTCAATAGTTAGTGTTTTCCTTCACTATTTGATCTCGAACCAGATCATTGAGTTTCACAAATGTTTCATATTTCATCCGGAAAAAGTTGTAAAATTTTAACTGATCATTCATCAAATCCGGAAACAAATGTACGAATGCACCATACGTATCCCTTCTTACATTGATCAGATGTACCCACAACCGTTTCCTTGCTTTCTTTTGTTTCCGGCGGATCATCAGTCGCACCACTATCAATTTCACAAGCTCGACCTCCATGTCAACGCCAGGATGTCAACTAAACTTCTACCCAGTCCCCTTCCGTCGTGCAAATGGACTGGACTTGTTGGGTTATATGTGAAACCGCACAACTTGACTTGACTTGACGTGACAGTTTTTGACTTGACGGGCCTGGATTGACTTGTAAAGACTGGTTTGGTTTGCAACCAGCCTAAGTCATTACACTTGATTAAGTTGGCATGATTAAATTGTTACAAACAGAAAAAAAAGTTAATTAAGAGAAAAAAATTTAAATTACTATATGGTAAGAAACTAAGTTTCGGCTACATGCCAGTGCGTGTCACACTCACTGGCTTACATATCTGAGTCAACCTTGAAAGAGCCAATGTAGGCTGTTCGTGTTTCAGAGAAAATAGAAGACATTGTTATTCTTTGTGAGTTACTGTATGTACCGCATTGTAAGCCTACTGTCATTTTTTCATAGCAATATTACATACAAGTTCAACCATGCATGTTCAAAACAAGTTGATGAAACAGACAATAAACTGTGTATTTATTGTTACAGTTACATCGTAACATCACGTCATTTATCTGTCAAATGCAGCCCTTTATTTCTCAGCGTGTCAATGTCACTGTTATTATGGATTAGAAGTACATGACTAGTCTGATGTGGTATTGTGTCGAATTGTATTTCTTTGTACCTGACATTTACTATTGAACAGGATTTGGTATCTTGATAATTTTGATCTTCTTTCTACAAGAACTGTTTTACCTTGCCTTGCATGAATATTAAACACATTGAAACGGAAAACAAACTGCCTCAACGTGGACTTCAGTTTATACACTCATGAGGCTGCTAGCAAGTAATTGAGGCTTGAGGGCTGATTATAGAGTACAGCTAGAACTGCACGACACCATCATGACATCTACTGTTGAGTGATACCACGCAGCAGTTGGCAGTTATAACATGGGAATATAGTTGTATACATCTCACGTTTGGTTGTTCATATACATGGAGTGCGCTAAATAATTCACAGAAGGTCAATTTTTTTTTTATAGTGATCAGCTTGCATTGGCTATCGGCTTACATTCTCACCAAATGGTGCATAAACTTTGGAGGAGATACAGTAAAACCCCGCTCATACGGCACTCGATTTGTACGTACACTTCATTCGTACGTACAGATTTTCGCGAACAATGAAAAATTAAAATTTGAGTAACTGAAAATCAGTTGCAGAGATCTATCAAAATGTTGTTATAAGTCACAATATGTATAAGCATTATAGATGTAAGAGCTCAACCCTCAAATAATGTGTTTCACGATGAAAACGGCAGAAAAAACAGCAAAATTTCATTAAGTAACACCATTGTGCGTGTAAGTCGCAGAGCACAAGATGGGTCACTGACCTGCAGCCAGCTGTTTCTCAGAGCGGCATCCGCTTCTCTCTCTCTCTCTCTTTGGCGACGTCTGTGTGGCGAGATGCGCCATGTGCTTCTCATCATATCTCATGCCCCGCCCATCGCTGCTGCTGCCAGCCAGTGTCAGCATTCTGAGCATCACAAGCGGAAAAAAAATTGTAATTCCACCATTTTCCTTCTATTCTCCCCCCTCGCAAGCGCAAGTCGAAATGACACCTTTTGTCCTGAGGAATTACTTGCTATGTATACATTTTCGATTTTTGCTTTTCTTCATGGACTGCAATTTGGATTTTGGTTACAATTTCGAAGTGGAAAGTGTACACATCAAAATATATTGGTTACATATAATTTCGTAATAGTTCAAATATAATCACGAGCCGTTTATACACACTATTTTGAAGTTAGGCCTCTCTGCTACGCTGAAGTCGCATATTTTTATGGTCATTTACCATTAATTTTACTTGTTCGTGTTTTACAGACATTATTTTGCTCATAATTGCATTGGAAAATTTAATTTATCAATGTTTTATCACAGAAAGTAATATAAAATACTTCATTTTCTCACAAGAAACATGTAAACGTATGTTGTATCGTATTGTTAAGAGACGTTGCGCTACATGTTTTCGTTCATTTTAACTGACTTTATAGTCAATTTTGAAGAAATGAAGTATAATTTAAGTCAGAATATATTATCACACTATACAAACGTTCACTTAGTATATAAAAAAAGACGTGAATAAAACTTCTGCCCCGTAAAGAGAAATCAACATGCCTCGTTAATAATTGTTTACGTTTAGAAGTTATTGAAGTACATTTTGGGTATTATTTTGTTTATATTGCAGCATTCTATCAAAATGATTATTCTTTATCAACCTGAAACCCTTTTAAACGTCTTTTTTGCAAGTGGCATAAATAAACACGGCAAATATTTCCAGCTGCGTGTGAATTGTGTCAATATAAGTACTCCATATGCAGAAGGAACAGAGACAGAAGAGGTGGGTGGTGTAATGGTGTGTCTTAGGGAGGGTCTGAAGGGTTCTGTGGTATGGGTGAGTGATGAAACTGAAGTAAATGGATTAGATATAAGGGGAAAATGTAAAAGTTATAGATTGTTGGCAGTGTACAGGCCACCTGGGCAAGGATGCCGGGTAGTTGAGATAGTAAAGGATAGGGTCGACAGGATGAGGGATAGACAGTGGATGATAGTGGCAGGAGATCTTAACGTGCCGGGGGTGCAGTGGGTGGAGGGACTAGAGGACAAGGGAGGCAGGATGCAGACTAGCGTCACAGCTAGTAAGTAGGGGACTAGTACAGGCAGTAGGAACAACTACTAGGTGGATCACAGTTGGTGAGGGGTCAGTACTTGATGTAGTATTGGTCAGGCCTGGGGATGTCATTGCTGATATAATGGTGGTAAAGGGCATCAGCGACCATGAAGTACCCGTGGTGAGAATTAAACTTGGAAAATCTAGGGTGGAGCAAACCGAAGACAGGGTAGTGTGGCGGTATGGGCAAGGAAATAAGGAAGGGGCCAAGTGCTTTCTAAGAGATAAGTTTCAGGAGTGAACTAGGGGGGAGAGTGTTGGTTGCCTGTGGGAAGAGTATAGGAATATCGTAGACCATATGTTGATGAAGTTTGTTCCGAGGAAAATCATAAAGGCCGGCGGGGACCCTCCATATTATGGGAGAGAAATTAAGAGGTTAAAGAGGAAGTGTAGGCAGATGCATGCAAGGAGTAAGAGGGAGGAAATGGCGCATGCTAGGATATGGATGAAGCAGATGGGAAGGGAGCTGGATGGAAGATCAAAGAGGCAAAGAATGAATACCTTCAAAACATGATGGAAGAAGGTACATGCAAGGGATGGCAGAAACAATTTGGTTATCTGATGAGGGTGAAATGTGGAGAGAAAGGAATACCATTGCTAACTGGTAAAGATGGTTTGACTGCATATACAGACAAGGAGAAGGCAGAGTTGTTGCAGGCGCAGTACTCGTCTGTGTTTGTGGAGAAGGATGAATGGGTTAATGAGGCGAACAGTGCCAAAATAACATGTAGTAAAATCAAGATAGGGGAACAGGATATATGCATAGTCATTAAAGGATTGCAGTCTAATAAATCTGTGGGGCCCGATGGCATAGGGAATGGAACGCATAAATTTGATGGCAGAATGGTGGCAAGGTATTTAGAAGTGGTGTTTGGTAGATCGTTAGTAGAGGGCATGTTACCACAGGGGTGGAAGGAGGCTCTGGTGGTACCGTTGTACAAGCAGGGAGAGAACTGGGCAAAACCTGGCAGTTACAGACCAGTGAGTCTCACCTCGAGTACGGGCAAGGTAATGGAGGGGCTGGTGGTGAAATTTGTGGTGGATGTGATGGATAAGAAGAACTGGGTGCAGGAGTACCAGCATGGATTTAGGAGAGGCTACTTGTGTGAGACCCAGCTGGCTGGGCTTTTATAAGACCTCGTGCAAGCTGTAGATGAAGGGAAGCAGGTTGACGCCTGCTACATAGATTTTGAGAAGGTATTTGACAAGGTGCCACATGGAATTTTAATGAAGAAATTGGTTCAGCTATTGGATGACAAGTGGGTGGTAGAGTGGATAAGTGACTTCCTTAAAGGAAGGAGTCAGAAAGTGAGAGTGGAGGGTACTTTGTCAAAGGAAGGAATAGTAACGTCAGGAGTACCACAGAGAAGTGTGCCGGGTCCTTTTTTGTTTTCCATAATGGCAAATGACATGAGAGTGGAAATGGAGGGCAAGATAAGGTTGTTTGCTGATTATTGTGTATTGTATTCGGAGGTAGGTGAGGGAAACAGCTTGCAGGCAGACATTAATCGGATATTAGAATGGACAGCAGCTAATAAAATGAAGATTAATGTAAAAAAGACGAAGGTGGTGAGATTTACTAGGAAGAAGGTGAAGAGCAGGGTCGGGTACAGATGGGGAGAGCAGGAAATAGGAGACGTGAAGGAATACAAGTACTTGGAATGGTATTACAGGAAGACCTTGAATGGAAGGTACAATTAGGAGAAGTGGTTTCTAAGGGACGAAGGGCCCTGGGAATGCTGGGAAGGGTTCTGAATGGAGCCAGTGGTGGGGTGAAAGAGAAAACATACATCACAATGGTACGCCCAATGCTGGAATATGCAGCAGAGAAGTGGGATCCTTACAATTCAGGAGAGGTGCTGGAGCTGGACAAGGTTCAGAGGAGGGTGACAAGGTGGGTAAAGGGCAGGTGGAGAAGGCAGGGGCAGGAAGGTGAGGATAAGGAAAACTACAGGCCATCAGTGATAATGAAGGTGTAGTGGGTCTCCCCCTTCACCGTCACGTTGTTATCTAGATGTGTTGGAGGTTATGTCCCTGTTCGGGGCGGCAGAATGTAGTGGGGCTCCCCCTCGCCGTCACGTTGTTATCTAGATGTTGGAGGTTATGATGTCCCTGTTCGGGGACGCCAGAATGTGGTGGGGGTCTTGCTTCTCCTCCGTTGTTGTTATTTATTTGTATATATGTATAAATAGGTTATGATGTCCCTGTTCGGGGCGGCAGAATGTAGCGGGGCTGCTTCTTCTACGTATGTTATTTGTTTGTTTATATAGATGTTGGACGTAACTCTCCTCCGTTGCTATTACAAGTAGTTAGCCAGCAAAAAAAAAAAAAGCAAAAACACAGCGAGCTGATGTAGAGGCGGTGCCTATTATATTAATGCCCGGATAGCAGTGAGGTTAATCAACCACAGATGAATAAATAAATAAAAATCATAATATTGGCATTTTCTTTCTTTTATGTAACCTTTCTTTTGACGCAATTTAACAGACACAGGCAATTAGCATTGCGAGTGCTCGCCCAGAAATAGTTGAGGTGACTTTTATATCTACGGATTACGACTTGCCGTTTTCCTCCGTAGTAGTACTTGGTCCGGCACTTTATCTACCCTAATTCCGACTACGCGGTTATCAATACCTACTGCTGGTTACATTACTAGAAATAAAAAGGCAGTATGCCAAAAAGAGAAACAAATAAAGACTG
>PNEQ01019212.1:0-18971 GCA_003012365.1 Medauroidea extradentata
GTATCACTCCTCTAGTGACAGACTAAAATAACATCGAATAGCGAACGATGCCGGAGGCGAGGTATCGCACCTCTAGTGACAGACTAAATTAACATCGAGTAGGGAACGAGGCCGGAGGCGAGGTATCACACCTCTAGTGACAGACTAAATTAACATCGAGTAGGGAACGAGGCCGGAGGCGAGGTATCACACCTCTAGTGACAGACTAAATTAACATCGAGTAGGGAACGAGGCCGGAGGCGAGGTACCACACCTCTAGTGACAAACTAAATTAACATCGAGTAGGGAACGAGGCCGGAGGCGACGTACCACACCTCTAGTGACAGACTGATTTAATATCGAGTAGGGAACGAGGCCGGAGGCGTGGTATCGCACCTCTAGTGACAGACTAAATTAACATCGAGTAGGCAACGACGCCGGAGGCGAGGTATCACACCTCTAGTGACAGACTAAATTAACATCGAGTAGGGAACGAGGCCGGAGGCGAGGTATCACACCTCTAGTGACAGACTAAATTAACATCGAGTAGGGAACGAGGCCGGAGGCGAAGTATCGCACCTCTAGTGACAGACTAAATTAACATCGAGTAGGGAACGAGGCCGGAGGCGAGGTATCGCACTACTAGTGACTGACTTAATTAACATCGAGTAGGGAACGAGGCCGGAGGCGAGTTATCACACCTCTAGTGACAGACTAAATTGACATCGAGTAGGGAACGACGCCGGAGGCGAGGTATCACACCTCTAGTGACAGACTAAATTTACTTCGTGTAGGGAACGACGCCGGAGGCGAGGTATCGCACCTCTAGTGACAGACTAAATTAATATCGAGTAGGGAACGAAGCCTGAGGCGAGGTATCGCACCTCTAGTGACAGACTAAATTAACATCGAGTAGGGAACGAGGCCGGAGGCGAGGTATCACACCTCTAGTGACAGACTAAATTAACATCGAGTAGGGAACGAGGCCGGAGGCGAGGTATCGCACCTCTAGTGACAGACTAAATTAACATCGAGTAGGGAACGAGGCCGGAGGCGAGGTATCACACCTCTAGTGACAGACTAAATTAATATCGAGTAGGGAACGACGCCGGAGGCGAGGTATCACACCTCTAGTGACAAACTAAATTTACTTCGTGTAGGGAATGACGCCGGAGGCGAGGTATCGCACCTCTAGTGACAGACTAAATTAATATCGAGTAGGGAACGAAGCCTGAGGCGAGGTATCGCACCTCTAGTGACAGACTAAATTAACATCGAGTAGGGAACGATGCCGGAGGCGAGGTATCACACCTCTAGTGACAGACTAAATTAACATCGAGTAGGGAACGAGGCCGGAGGCGATGTATCGCACCTCTAGTGACAGACTAAATTAACATCGAGTAGGGAACGAGGCCGGAGGCGAGGTATCACACCTCTAGTGACAGACTAAATTAACATCGAGTAGGGAACGATGCCGGAGGCGAGGTATCACACCTCTAGTGACAGACTTAATTAACATCGTGTAGGGAACGAGGCCAGAGACGAGGTATCACACCTCTAGTGACAGACTAAATTAATATCTAGTAGAGAACGAGGCCAGAGACGAGGTATCGCACCTCTAGTGACAGACTAAATTAATATCTAGTAGGGAACGCGGCCGGAGGCGAGGTATCGCACCTCTTGTGACAGACTTTCAGTCACACAACATACAAATAACATGGATGAACCCCTACAATCAAGTAGCGAAGTATGGCAAGGGCGAGAGGAACAGGAGTACCCGGAGAAAACACGCCGGTCAACGGCAACGTTGGCCGTGTTTCCCACATGTGTAAAATCTGGGACAAACCCTGTCGGGAATCAAACCCGCGTGTGATCTGACCGCCACTACATCATGGTTCCCAATTTACTAATGCCCAGTAACAATCGCATAATAAGCACACGACTCGAGTCCTGGGCTAAATTGGAGCCGAAAGTGTTTGTGGCAAAATGTTGTACGATTCGATTGCATTACATATAAGTAGAGATACGTCAATTTCGCGGATTCATGAGGCAGTAGCCTAGATTGCTCAGTCCTATACACGCTCTGGATACAGTCGATTATTCATTGGCTTACAACATTACAAGCGATAGCTCTATGAATCATTTCCTTATTTACTACTGTCCTGCAGTAGTCAAATGCGTTTCGTGACAGCCGCCAACTAATCACTCACGTGATTATGACGTATATATTTTTGACGTTCAACCTGACCTGGAATGTATTTGCGAAATTAACGTACCTGTACATATAAGCACAATTAGGCAACATAGCACTGTAGTTGGTACCCTCTTGCACTCCACAGATGTCTTACTTATCTTTAGGGATAGGAATTTTTGGCGAAAAGATTTTGCCCCACTTTGTTTCAGTGCCGTATGTGCAAACCAGCAGCTCAACTTCATGGCTGTTTGCAGACTGTTTTTGTGCAGAGCCGTTATTCATTTGACTGTGCCAATCAGTACACGGATAACTGCAACACATCACGTCTGTGATTTGTGGGTTTAACCTCCAGACGCTGGGTTTACGGCGTCCAATCACTGACCACAAGCAGAGATGCTATTAACGTTCTTACCTGATTATTGTGGGTGAAGGTTAAAACCATGAATAGGCCAAACATCATGAAATTCTACGTTTACTCGGCGCAAAATACATACAATCGGTGGCGGCTTGTAAGTTGTTGCCAGGGAGGGCACAAGTTGCCGAGAACTGTACACTCGTGTGAACGCACCGCCGTATACCAATGGGCATGAAATATATACTGGTTACGTATTGTGTTGTGAGCAGTAATAAGCGGCACCTACATACCAGCGTGTCAGTGGCTGTAGCGTCAACTAGCACACAACCCTGTACAGTTCCCTGCAAATTTTGCCCTGCCTAGCAACAACCCTAGAGTGGCCACTGAGAACGCAGATCACTGTACACATAAAATGTCGTAAAACATTTTGCCATTTTCGTCTCCAATTTTGCCCAGTATTCGCGTGGTGTGCTTAATATCCGTTTATTTGTGGACACACACACACATCAATACACACACACATACATATATAGTCTATACAGAGGATGTTAATGAATGACGTTGAAACATCCTGTAGCGAGATAGCCGTCATTGAGACCAGAAATTTGATATGACACTTGGGGTTGCAATCGCAATAGTCGGGAAACATCTTAAAATTGCTTACCAAACGTTGAAAATACGGTTATTTACGCTCACAGTTTACTTGGTTTCAAACTGGTGTCTTCTGCAGAGTGTTCGTGTACGTTTCCTGCGCATCAGCGAAGTGTAAATTGACAATAATGTGAAGCAGCACACGCGGGTGGTACACTGCTAATTTGTTTGATACGTCACGAAAGCTGCGCCTGGCTGTAACAGATGCAGGTATGTGTGGCGTCTGTGATACTATATGTTCAATGTCTGGTCACCAATTTTAAGGCGTTTCCCGACAATTGCGACCACAAGTGTCTTGTATCGAATTTCTTGTCTGTGTAGGTTATCTCGCTATTGGAGGTTTCAAAGGTCATTCAATAACAATAACACTCTGCATATGTAATATTTATGATGTTTCTAGTTTCATTTTGAAGTTGACGGCCTTAGGAGAACACCTGGTGCTTTTAGGCAGGGGAGGGGGGTGAACGAGCCTGCGGTGTTTTGCCATTGCCTTCCGTAGGGATGGGTGGAAAGGACAAACACAACACCGAGTCCTGAACCCATTGGCAAGAAAGGGGGTATATTAAATTGTACCTCCCCGGATGGGAATCTACCACGTGACCATTAATACACCAGCCAGGAGATGTAACCACTGAGCCAAGTGGTAAGGGGTGAACACACACAGCGTGGGTCAGAATTATTGTGACTAACTCCGGAACTTTTCTTACGTCGAATAAGGTGGGGTTACGACTACCAACAGTGTTATGTGTGATGAATATTTAGGAAGGTATACGACAAGATAATACAATTTTGAAATACGTTATTGTTAAAATAGAAGAAATAATAAGAAATGGAGACACCAGAACCGGCGTTGAGTTACAAGAATCTGAGCAAATATATCAGTTAAAATATGGTTGATAATATCGTTCTTTTTCTTTGCTTATGTAGGGATACCCACAACATTTGTGTAGGAAACTTTTAAATTGTAAGCGGTAATGAAATATTCAAAACACATTATACCTCACCACAGAAAACTGAACACAAATGCCCTTCTTGTCCGTACTCTTACTGGTGAAAAATTTTCCAAGAAAATTGACTCAACATTTTGAAGCACTTGTTTGATGCTACGAGGTAGGCAATACTACTGCCGTATGAGCTATTCTATTTGCAGAATTGAATGGTTTAGTTGACTGCGATAGAGAGATTTGGGTGATTTTAAGACGACTTTGCACGCGTTGTATGAAAGATACTGTAGCGTGTAAACCGATTTAGTTAATTTTTTATGCGAAATTGTAAACGTATTTCTCAACCTGTTTATCGGCAAAAAGTACACACGCTTCAAATTGTAACTTTTAATCATGCAGCATTCAATTATGATTTTAGGGCACCTCAAGGTAGTAAAAAGCTGTTTTCTGTACACTAGCGTGAGTAAACAATTCCACTCAAATTCATAAGGCACAAAAACACAGGATAAGACTGCGTAGGCCTTTACTACATATTACCCACAAACCAATTCAAGGTCCCATTGAAATAAAATAATACTATAAAAATACTGCTCGTAAAGTAATACATCAAGTGTAGAGGTGATGAGATTCTCGTAGAGCGTAGAATGTTGGCCTTATCGGCCCTTCTGTTTTCACGCCTCAAACGTAAAAAATTATATTCGATACGTAAGTTTCTTAACAGCAATTTTTGATTGCTGATATCGTTGAAATGTGACGGAAAATGGAGTTGTGGTGGAATGAAAGAGAAAGAAAATGGGAGATTCTCGAGAAAACACGCCGACTAGCAGTAACTACCGACACTAACCGCTGCCGTTATGGTTACATTAAGAGAGGTCACGTGTACAGAACAAGTAACAATGAATGTGCCTGCATACATTTTTATTCATATCAATACGTATTTGCAACAACTCTTCGAATTCAACATACAGCTGGCAACGGCGGGTCAGGTTGGTTTGGACTCGTGCATAAATGTTTGGTATGTTGCGTATTCAAATATGTACGACAATCACACTTGCCACAAGATCATTCTCTTTTGTCACAGGTGACTAGTAAATCAGGGAATTGACATGATCCTATAAATATCCAATGGACTAATGTCTGGAGATCGGGCTGGCTAATAGGTGGACCCTCCTCTGCTCATCCAGCGTCCTCCAAATGTGGTGTCGAGAATGCAGCATACAGAAGCAGAAAATTAAGGTGGTGCCCCATCATGGTAAAACCACATGGTACGACGAATTCCCAGTGGTACTTCGTCCAGAAATTTCGACAATACGTCATGCAGGAGCGTTAAGTAGAGGATTCCATTGAGGTGGTCGGGTAGGAAATAAGGCTCCAATAAGTAACTTCTGATAATATGACCTTTGAAAGAACTGTGCAATGGGAGTGCATGACTGGATTCAGTTTCTTGGACGTACTCCATTGCAAATTGCAATGGAGTATGTCCAAGAAACTGAATCCAGTCACTTCTGATAATGTCAGCCCACTTGCTGACACTGTAACCCAATGCTTGCGCATGGGATGTATATCGTGGGGATTTTGGTGCGCCAAAACGTGGCTGTTTTGCTTGTTAAAGATGGCTTTCCTAGTGAAATAGACCTAATTTGGGAAGCGAACAGTGGATTTAAATTCCAACCATACATTGTTTTCTTGAAGGAACCATTCACAGAACGTAACAAGTGGAACACTAGGAACGCGGACCTTCTTGCCAGGTAAGGTTGGATTTGGTTCTCGTATTTTAATGAAGGGAAACTACTTTGTCTATTACATTTTAACAGATTTATTTGCTCCGATTCTTAAAACTAAGTAGATTTTGTTGGCTGCATTTGTAATAATTTGTGATATTTTTCCATTAATGTATTTCTAATTTTGATTTTATACGTCGTGTCCCTTTCTTTAAATATTCATCCCAGGATTTTGTTGATCATTGTAGACTCATCTTATTTTGCATAAATAACAACGTCCTGAAGTGTGGTTCACGAATTCTGGTCCAAGTTGTACAGTGAAAAGGACATCTCAGTTACATTTTAAATGAAAATTAAAAGTCAAGTGACAGTGCATCCAACATGCACAACACAGGAAATGTAACTGCTCTTAAACTGACAAAATTTACTGACGTAATGCAAACAAACCGGAGTATGGGTGACCGTTTGCAGGGCACCAATGTAACCCTCACTCAATTATGACATTCATATCAATGTGCAGGAGACTTACGTATACTGTAGTTCCGTTTTCACCTGAAGTTGTGTAGTTTTCTGTCATTGGTAAAATAGCAACACTTAAGTTTGTTCGCAAAACTTCTTTGGTTCCTTGTCCAAGAAAAGCCATCACAATGACAATGAATCTCCTTCGTCTCCAAAATCTCCACATTGAGCCCAGTCCGTCATCTGTAACTCTATTTTTTCTGTGGATTAAGCATAACATGATTACTGTAAAGTTAACTTGTAAAAAACTCAAATATATGTTGATAAACCAGTGAGATGTAGTTAGGTCGATGAAAATTAATACTAAAACATTAACTTCTGATACAAGGTAATTAAAAAGGCAAGCTAGTGTAATATGTTTCTAACCAATATATTCTATGTTTGGGTTTAATTTATGGAGTACAGGTATACCTTGCTTCAATTTTTTTCGTGATAGTTTTAGTGATGTGGGTTTTCAGCGACCCAACTAATTTCTCTCATAACGGTCTACGTGTAAATAATGTGGCCCAGTTGGTCAAACAACTGTAAGCAGCAAAAATATCATACTATTGTTATTTTCATCACCTATTTTTTTTTAATTAACTGGGAATATTAATAAAACCTTTTAGATATACCTCAAAACAAAAAAAAATAATGAAGAAAAACTGTACCTATCAAAAAGACAAATTATTAAGAAACAAGTTTTTGAAATGTACACTAAAAGCATAAAAATGATAAGTTGAGTCATTAACAACAAAAAATGGGAGAAAAAAATTGTGCTGAATATTCGAAAATTTTTAATGAAATTTATCACATTAACAATGTCTCAAAATGAAATAGAAAGCCCGTGTTACTGAATAACTAAATATTATAAATTATGTTTTGTTCGCCCTTATTATTCATCTTTATAAAGGATAAACAACACAGAATAATAGTTGATTTTGTTTCAGTATATTAAGTATTTAAAGTAAAAAGCGTTTTATCTCATTTTCATCCTAAATATTGACTGAGTTCAAACTATGTCTGAATATTCTTATTTACCAAAAAGGAGTTTAAAAGATAATATGCCTATTGAGTTTTTATATTTGCTGTAACAAAATAACTACAATACCTGCAACAAGAATGTAGTATACGTTAAAAATTCTGAGCAAAATCCCATAAGTGCATTTTACTTAATAGCTTTTTAAATAAGAGTAAATATTTTTGTATTAACACGTAGTTTTTCGTTATTAGCGTCTGCAGTAATAAGGCTGCATCTGTTATTTATCTTGTTTACGGTTCGAATTTATTTCCTGTGGCATGTTCAATAAAGGTCATTAAATTAATGTTTTAAAAGAAACGATTCGTATCATCAGTTAATAAAATACTTTTACTTTTCAGAATATGAGTCGTCTCCAAATCATTACCATTATATCAAATACAGAAAACTACTAGTGACACCCATAACGACCCCAATAAAATGTTCTATTTGTCATGTCCTAAAAATGCATCAAAAGGAAAGGGATTACGATTCATATTTATAGAGCAGTAGTCTGGCTGCTAACCCACTACGCCTGGAAATTATAAAGGACAAAATTTTTTTAATTCATTCGGAATGAATTTTGCCTTCTCATTACTAATTTTCCAGTGGCCTATTGTCACTCCTGGGCAATACACACCATTCTGAAAACTTCTGTTTTTTAGTATTTTAATTAAAAACCGTTTGTAGAACAGACTTTGTAATACGTTACAAAATATCGAAAAAATTCCATAACGGATGTGTGTGACTTTGCAATATATATGTGTATACGTCTTGCATATTTTTGATAACTTCAACGGTTTCGTCATAATGTGAGATATTAATGTTGCAATTTAACCACTTTTTTATCTTATTCAACTTGAAACACACATTACTGTTAAGTAATATGGTTTTATATCTCTATTTATAAAAGAGAACCCTGACTGACAGACATATCAAACTGCAGCCCAAACCACTGGATCTAGAATTGTGAAATTTTTTGTGTGGTTTCCCCTCAAATCGTAGGCGAGTACTAAGAAGGTGTTTTACGAAATTAGTCTCCAGCATACAGTATAGGCAATAGTGCGTTCATGTGTTTATTTTGTTGTGTTCCTTGAATTGTTGATGGTGCACATTCAACGTTACCTACATGTTTCTAACTCACGATACCATTGTTTCGGGAACTCTATCGCTGTAGCTTCATTTGTGATTTTAAAGAATACTATGAGTCCTAGACTATTGCAACAAGAGGACCTTTTTTGTTAGACAGGTAACATTACTCAATAAACCATTTTCAGATGTTCGAAAATCCGGAAGGTAAAAAAGTTATACGCAATTAGATGGTAGCCACCCCTGTTATTTTCATAAGGGCGTAAGGTTTCAACCAGCATCTTCTTTTGGTTTGCAGATCCCAATAGCATTAAGCAGTGCTGAAAATATTGTATTTTTATGTCAGTTAGTTTCCGATATTTTGGGAAAATACTGTTTTAAAATTCAATGTTCAGAGGCTCATTACTCCCTTAATATTGCGTTTAGGTGAAAAGTGCAAAATATGTTTTCGTCATAGTTTCTCGTGAGGAACACGCAAGCGGAGTTCGTCCCCTTATTTAAGAAACACTCTGTATATATTCCCAAGGCCAGAGGTATGAGAGGGAGTTCTTTGTACTCTACGACTTTTAAGCAGAGGTTAGTTGCTAAATCTAATTGTTTTCTTTGTACCCTAAGATTTTCATTAAAATTAAACTACATATCCTGCTTTCACCTACATCATGTTACTAACGAGAGAACCGCCCACAGAATATGCCAATAAGTTATGTTTTCTGTGCAGTGAAAGGGTATCCTCTAGCTATAGCTGTGTAGGGAATAGCATCAGTAATCTTTCATGTTGCATATTAAAATTATTTTTTCAGCTTTTACATTAACCTTATTCTTTTCTGTACTAGTTATCACTTACCTGTAAGACGTAGTTTGTACCAACAACACTACAAGTTTCTCCACATTCTACAATAAATATATTCTTTCTATATTCTTACTATATTTTAAATCTTCTTCTAACGTATATTTTGTACAATGTCAACTAATTTTTAAGAGACAAAAGACACAACGGTTTCAACTAATTATGCAATTAAGGAAGTTTTCTTTGATGAGCTAATTATATTTTTTGCATAAAAAATTAGACTACAATGTCAAAAACAATTTTTAACAAATCTGTGCAACAGTTTCTCGATATCTGCTCTTGTTTTGGAACTAACATATATATAGTAAAAGTAAAAGAAATGATGAATCATGGTCTCAAGGAAAAGTCTGAACAAAGGCGATCACAGTGAGAGGCAGATGAGACTTCTCTAGTTCTCAAAACCAGTGTTGAGTCTTATTGGCTAGATATTCTGTGTTTTAAAGTAATGAGCATAATTTAAAATGTCTTGTAATAACTAATAGGATATTCAAAACCATAGCCTACATCTAACATCCTCGTTTAAAGCAGTGGCAAAATTTTCTGGAACCAACGCTTCATTTGTTTCTTGGAGGAAATAAGTAACTCGCATAAATACATAAGCTGACAGTACGAATAATTTTTATTAATTTATGAATTCTATAATTATATTTATAAAACATTCCTAGGTTAACGTTATAAGGTATTATGCTCTGTTTCATCTAAGCTTGGATAAATTTGACAACAACTTATGGGCAACAATTTTCAGTATTTTCTGATTTGTTGCACTATGCAAGACTTTTTTTGTCCATTTCAGCATTTGTACTGCAAAAATTATCTTGTATAGGATACAAATAACAAAATATTACACATTATTGCCCATAAGTTGATGTAAAATTTATCCAAACCAATATGAAACGGAGTTTACTTTCAGTGTAACAGAAACTAAGAAAAATATTTCAAAGCTTCATAAACAAAATAGCGAACTACTAAATTAGTTTATTTTGCATTAAAAATAGTTTGGCAGCACTTTTTCCTGTATAATATATTCGTTACAGCTATTGACAATTTATTCCTAGCAGATACTGCTACAGTTATTTCATAGTAACAGTTGAATATGTAACTTGATACATTTAAATTTATTGTTTATTCTTTTTTGTGTTTTAGACTTTATGTATCAATTGTTAAAGTTATTTGTTTCACAAGTATATCACAACTTAGCGCGCAAACACCATAGTTGCGTGATTTATATAAAATCAAGTATTAGAAATGTAACATTTTATTACGTTAAAAATAATAAAATTTATTTAATGCTATAGTATATTTTCTTTATTTTTATAAATGATTATTTGTTATTTTTACTATACAAATATTAATTTCAAATTGTAAAATTATCTTAAATAAATCACCAATTATTTATTTTAAACTTGTGAACAACACTTTTTTTATTCGCAAGTCAATGAATGTATCAAGTTAAGAAAATGATCAGATCCATTTTAAATCGACTGCGGTACTATACTATGACAGAAAGCTTACATGTTTCACAATAACTTACGCTCTAATAAATTTGTCAACTTCAGTTGCCTTATCAGTGAATTTTTGTAAATTATTCTTTTCGGAAAGTTTAAGGTCATCCATTTCAGAGCTTCCATCTGAAAGAGAAAAAAATAAAATGTTATGTTTAATTTACTTACTGAAAATCATGTACTACATTAATACGATTTCTTTACACAAACCTAAGAAAACCAGCTGGAGAAACAGTATTTAAATTAATTACTCGAAACTATACAAAATTTCTCTTCTATAACAAATGTGACACAATGCACTACTAGCAATTATGTATTGTAATAACGATAGGAATTTGTTTACCTTTTCGGAAACATTTTTAACGTGCGTGTGTGTAAAATTTCAGAAAAATCACTTTAAATGTTTAAACTGATTTTAATTCAAAGGCATAATTTATAAATGACTACCAGACTGGCTTCAACAGTGGATTCTTTTTACTAAGATTTGAAATGGAATGCAGGTTAGGAAACCAAGATGCTGTTTAAATATTTGTAATATTAGTACAGTGCAGAAATTTTAACCGTTATTAAGCAAAAGCCTCTTAGTTCAATTAATCGTAATATCAGTTAAACTATTTTGGTTATTCCAAATATGCATACATTTCTTGTATAGTTGATGGTATACCTACCTACCAATGCACACCAGTTATGTATTGTTCGAAACTTAGCGCTGCTAACAACTGACTATGCTACCAGTAAAGGCAGGAGGGAATATCGTTAGCAGGTAAGGTACGGAGTGTCTCAGATAAGGCTATGCGGAAAGGGTATGTACGTACACCACTGTCACCTAGAAAACTCTGCATTTTATCAACAGAAAAAAAAATATTGATATGCGACAGTCTCGTCACAACGTTCATGTAAGTGGGTATATCCCTTTCTATTGATCCTCAATTCTTACATATGTGAGCAAATTCCGTCGACATTAACTTGGTCAACCACGAGATTACAGTATGTAGGTTAAAAATTAAACCTGTGTTTATATATTTTTGCTAACTACACCTTGAAAAATATCGTATTTAAAACAGTTACAGTAGCTACTTAAGGAACAAGATATTTTATAAAATAAAATTATAGTTAAAAAACACTTTTTTGCAGAAAAATTAGCTTAAAAGTAGAAAATAATACTTAAATAGAATGATTGGGTTCAAGGCAGATAGAATGTTCCAAAATTCACAATAACTGAATTTTTCGAATAAGATCAAAATAAAAACAAGTAATTACCAGCATAACTGATAAGTCTACTTTCCACAAAAGGGTGCAAATTAACCCTGAAAGCTAAAATCGTTTAAGTACATCTAAGAATATTAAACCACAATATTATTATTTTCATATGATAAACGAAATATACAAAATATGGGTCAGTTTACTAAGCACTATACGCGTACCCAGTTTGATGTAAATGGGGGAAAAAATTTCGGAGATGTATTTCTGTCATAAAGAAAAAAAATTGGCTACAGTTTACAAAACAATACCAAAGGATGAATGAAATACACAAAACTCCAATCAACCTACTAAGTAGAATATGCGTGCAGAGATTAATGAACCTTGCAAAAAGTTTTCCCCAAATATGTCATATTATACAAAAAATTATAAATGGTCTCCGTTATGAAAACACGAACCCGTGATAAAAGTAATATAAAAAGTCAAGTCAGCTTTGTATGTAGTATGTGTGTGACAAGTTTGATAAATTCTTGAAAAAATTTCAACAGACATGAAATTTTATGCTAAAAATGTAAAAATGACTAGCATTATAAAACATTTAATATGAAATTAACGAAATGCACAAAAGTCAAATAAACTTTGTGTGCAGCTTATGTGAACCAACTTTGCTGACGTTCTGACAGTTACTTCCTGAGATATGTAATACTATGCTAAAAATATTAAAATGGTCACTATTTTCGAAATATGACCACAGGATAATCGATATATGCAAAAGAAAATTCAGCTTTGTTTGTGGTATATGTGACTAAGTATGGCGAAATTCTGAAAAATATTCCGTAAGATATCTACTACTAGGCTAAAAACTTAAAAATATCTGCCATTTTTAAAATATGACCATATGATGATCGAAATACACAAAAGCAAGCCAGCTTCGCATGTAGTAGGCTATATGTGTACCAAGTTTGGTGAAATTCTGAAAATTATTTCCTTATATGTGTAGTACTTTGTTAAAATATAAAAATTGATGTTAATTTGAAAATATGAACACAGGATGAACGGAACATACAAAAGTAAAGTCAGAGTTGTAGGTTGTACATATGAACCAAATTTGGTTATATTCTGAAAAATTATTCTAAAATATGCAATGCTGCTCTAAAAATATATATAAATGTCCGCCATTTTGAAAATATGAACCCAGGATCAACGATATTCACAAAAGTCAAGTCAGCTTTGAATGTAGTAATTGTGTATCAAGTTTGATGAAATTCTGAAATACGATTTCTTAGATATCTAGCTAGATCGAAATATTTTAAAATGGCCACCATTTTGAAAATATGAGAAGAGTGTTAACGTAATATATATATATATATATATATATATATATATATATATATATATAAATAAGTCAAGTCAGGTTACAAAGTACTATATGTGTACAAAGTTTGATGGTATTCGGTCCACTGGTTCAAAATTTTTAGGGGGGGGGGGTGGCACACACACACACAAACAGACAGGAAGGTGATTTCATAAGTCTACACGTTTTTCTTCGGAAAGTAGGCTAATAAAGTCATAGACCAAATCACTATCATAAAAGTAAATAAAAGCGTAGGGTGCTAGATACCAGTAGTCTAAAAAATTTTATCGCCAGCTAAGGTATAGTCATTTTGAAAAGTTAGTAGATAGCACTTTGGAAATAATTTAATTATTTAGTTTTAAAAGAAAATTGAAAATGTAAGTAATAATGTATTTCAAAATTTAGTATTTAAAGATTTTGATTTAAAAACATTTTATTCTGCCACAGCGTAGAGAATTTTATTTATATTGTGTCATAATACCAGGTCATAACTGTGAAATTATTGCATGGTCGTTGATTCGTAATAATGTGGGAACAATTTCAAACAAATCGGACGTGTGGTAGCGGACGAAAATTGAACTGAAATATTCAATTATCTTCGTTCAAGCATGAAAATCTAATTAAAATACATTCGAGTCACCTCTTAATGTCAAAAAAGAAACGATAAATACACAATATTGTTACAAGTTTAAGCAAAAACTTTATGTACGGGCAATTCCCATGAGTTCTTTTGGGATAGAGGTCTTATAATTAGAAATAAAAGAGTTGAATTAAGTTACTGATTTACTAGCTCACAAAGCTTACAAAAACACAAAACAGCAATCAACTATAACTTTCACAACACAATTAGTTATGCACACAAATACTCCTGTGTCACAGTAACGTTAATTAACTTTAACAATTAAAGCACAAAAAAATGTCTACTATCAATTAATTAAACACTACAAATCACAATAAAATTCAGTCATATATCCAATCAACAGTCTCTCAAATAGTGACAGTGTACAACCTTAACAGTCCGCAGTGGTGATGAATCGCCATGTGCTGCGCAGCACCCCGAGTGCACCGCTGTCTTCACTCTTGAGGTGTTCGTTTCGACTCCCGTCGCACACCTCCTCTTCGCTCGTCAGCCCGCCGCAGCAGTCCTCTTGTTTCGCCAAACACTACTCCGAAGGTAGCCGCCTGCCGCCTCACAATAGACTCTGACGTCACCAAGATGTCTTCACCAGTCTTTCTCCACAAGCATAGCACCTTCCTCTAGCACGACCAATAGCGAACTCTCCCCAAAGTTGTCGATCCGGCGCTTATATACTCGTCAAAACAGTTGGGGACTCCCCGCATTTCAGGGGTCTAAAAATAGATATTAAAACATGTTTCGGACATGACTTGAGTCACGTAGGCCGCCCTCGTAGGGTTAAGACGCAGTTGGGACAGGTATCTATGACGTAGCTTCGGCGTGACTTCAATTACGTAGCCGCTCGGCCTATGTTTCAGGGGCCAGTCTACAAAGTGTTACGACACAGCCGCCGACCACCGTCCTCCGGGTACATGGCACGCAACAATATGTTACGTTTCCGCGAAAACTGTAAGTTGCACCCTAAAACACGTAGACTTTTCTCGAACATTCTTAAAGTTATTAAAATAAACTGAAACGATACAGATACTCCGTTTATTGAAACTAGAATAATCGGATATATGTGGCGTTTATACAGTATAACACAAAAATAAAAAATTTCCACTCATAACCAATTTTAGTGAAAGCATAATTTACATGCATACACAGTAGATAACTGTACAGGCTCTGTGTTTTTAGACATGATTGTCTTTATTAAGAATATTTCATTGTATATAGTGTTGTTGGCGGCTCATATTTTAGCCTTTCAAGTGGTAAAAAACTGGGTGTTATCGAATGCAGTTCCAGCCATGAAATCGCCCAGTACATTACTGTTATGCTAGTTTAAATTATTTATTCTCATCAGAGAACAAAATAACTGTCAACGTAGGCGAATTGAAAATCATTCGTGTAAAATAAAAAGCATAGAAATGTATTGGTTAAAGTAAATTTTGAACAATAAAATATTTAACTACCAAATTTTGCATATTCACTTAGCTTTGAAGTTTTAAATTTCATCTTCTCCTCTAGATATTTAATCGTTGTGGCCCAACATAATTTAATAAAACCTGGGTGGTACAGTACTAAGCATAAAAACGCTTGAGGGCGCAATCCTAAATGTTGGTATGGTGTGGTACCACTAAACATCAATTTAGTACGTGTCGTAATACTATAAGGACATCATTACAGTTCTGTTGACAGCTTAGTCTCTGAAATTGTAGCACAATATTGCAAGGCTTTGTTGTTCACAAAAGAAGTACGTTAAGCTTTGGAACAATGTATTAATAGTAAAACCTGTTTGCAAGAAAAAGAGTGTCAGGCCACACGCCTCCCAACACTGCAATCCGCACTCGATTCTCGGCCACATGCTGCAAATTTGACGGTCACGTTTCAAATGGGCAACCGACTTTCTCAAAGAACTCCCGTTTCCTTGCTGTTCCACTGTAGGACTTCACTTCGTACGATCGCTCAGAAAATGGCGGGTGCCTATGGGCTCCCAGTTTGAAATTATTCCTATATAGGATTTATGCCACGCTTTGTGTTCACTCCCTACCTAACCATTCGTTGATAAATATTTTATACGAAACTTGATATAAATATGCAGCACCACAAAAAAATGATAATGAAGAAAAAATGTACTCGCTTAGAATGATCGAATAATAAAATTACGTACTCAAACGTATGCAATATACCAGTACAGAAACAATTACATAATTTTTTTTTGCAATTGACGCTAATACGCACTGACGACAATCTTCCCCGCTCTCTTCCCCAACGAGTAAGTCAGTATTTGTTACTATTTTATTTTTAAACAGAGGAGATTTTGTTATACTGATATTTGTGGAGCCACGGCGGAATGCTAGAGCAGAGTAAATGTGAACATTCCAGGAATCGCTGTCGGCAAACGGCAACGTCCGTCAAGTTTCCTAATTGCGACAGTTGTGAGCCGCCCCACCGAGAATAGAGCGTGGATTTAGAGGGGGGAAGCGAGTGGTTGGACCACTACAACACCGCTATCGTTTAGTTAAAAAGAAGTATCTCCAAAATAATTCTTAGGTGCGCGGTCTACAACATTTAGCAACGTAATATTTTTATTACCACATTTGTAATTTTTTCCCTTACTTCAGACATAAAATGTGACTAAATTTTGCTCTCATAGTTCTTACGTAATATCTCGTAAACGTCAAAATGTTCGTGTTACGGTTCTATGCACGCCACTAAAACCAACTGGCATACCAAAATTAAAAAAATACAGTTAATAATGTTGGTGAAAGCTACAAGGTATTCTTTATAAGAACGTAACAAAAAAAATTGCTTATATTTGAAACCAAATGAAAAAAAAATTACACAAAAAATTTATTTTATTCTTTCTAGTTCACTTGCGACACGTTGCGAAACACGTTAGACACTGCAAAGGTCTGTGCTATCCAAGGTTAGAAGATAACTCCAACACAGATAGCGTATTTCCCTAGGTCATGCTTATTGGCTGATACTGTGGTACTTCAATTTGTTATACTGGTTGCCACTCGTATTAGGAACGCACAGTTATTTTATGTCATAGAATTTACTTGTAAAATAAATACCCTGTAATTAATAAGTGCTGACATGAAATAAACTTTCGCTGCTACATTTGAAGAGAAAATTTAATATGCGTGTCAAGCAGGGGCGATATTTCAGATTTTTCTTGGGGGGTGGGGGAGGCAAGATTTTTTTTTTTGCGACAGTGACCATGTTGCATATTTGTTATTAATTAAGCATGTATAAATTAGAAACTTTAATAATAAAACTTAAGTTTTATGTGCTTAAGTTAGCATTATTTAAAAAACAAAATACAAAAACTATATTTTATATACTTAAAATTCTAAATCCAGGAGAAGGGGCATTTGCGCACCCCCCCCCCTCCTTGACTCCCCTAAATGACGCCCCTGGTGTCAAAGACACCACCTTCCTGTGTCTGTTTTACGCGTTTTAGGTTCAGAAACAAAATAGCTGAGGGAGATACATATGCTCGCACAAGAGCAAGGTGCTGAATTGACACTTCTTGACGTCGTACCGCTAGAATTAAATTAATTTTAAGCCATAACCATTTAATTTATTTGTAGGAGAATCTGCAGCAGAGTTGACTTGTGTATCCGCAGGTAATTTCGTGTCAGTTTGGGTACTAGACACGAGATGCATGCGTAAGAGGCACGGATCGGAAAATACCAGTGGCCATCAAAAACGCGATTGGTTCACATGAAAAAATACATAATTAATATTTGACTGTGTACTATCACGGAATAAAAATAATCAATTTTCATAAACTTTGATTATTGTATTACAGTAACAACTATTTTTAAACAAATGCGAGCGTTATTTACTTACACGAATAATAAAATAATTTGCAAATGATATAACAAACTGAGATCTACAATATAAGTATTTTGAACTGACTGTAAAATGTTACGATGCGATATGTGATTGTGTGATGCGGAAAGTATAAATGAACTATTAGCTAAACGATTCTAAACGTAGTTTTATTCTGTGAGAAGCATGGACATTTTTAATCCACATTAACTTTTTGTCTCAAAATTAATAAATGTATGATCAGTTAAACTTTAATGAACCGAAGAGAAACTTTAGGTTTAAATGCATTAAAAATTTATAATATACGTAGGTCCTCGTTTCTGATATTACTAGTGGCATTTTATGAAGTCCATGTTGGTCACTATGAAGAATAAACAACAAAGTTAACAATATATCTGTCTCGGTCACGGCCGTAGAAGAACAGGTCTGAACACTTGCCTGGAAACTTGACCCCCTTGTTGTTTGGCTGCAGTTCGCCAAGTTCACGATAATTCTGTATGTCTTTGGCGCTGCAATCAGGGCGATCGGGCTCAAACTCCGCCCACTTCCCTCCCACTAAGATAAGCAATTTATCAAAACGTATTTTTTATAAATTTAAGAAATGCTTTCTTTGCTCGTAATCCTAAAGCATGGCTCCAGCAGTCTTTATTTACGTTATAATGTCAACAAAGGAAAACAATTGGCAGAGTTTGAGCCCGAGCGCCCTGACTGCAGCGCCAAAGAAGCATAACACACTCGGTAACATGGTGAACTGCAGCCAAACAACAAGAAGGTCAAGTAAAATACATTGGTAGATAGGCGAGTGTCCAGACCTGTACTTCTACGACCGTGGCCTCAGTCATGATCACAACTTTTAAGTTTCCCTTCTTGTAGCGTAATCATGGCTGACAAATGTATCGTTCCTATTTCCTCGTAGCACAAACTATTTGTTTTGACATAACTACACTGCCTGTATTTCAATACTAACTTTCTGGCCGAAGAAAGATAATTCAAAGTTGAAAGTAACTGCAATGTTTCCTTTTCACGCTATCAACCGACGCCGTGCCGTCGAATCCAACAGGTGCGATGGATCCTTCGCTATATTTTACCCACTGCACACACAAAGCTCTTCATGAATACCGCTTAAGGGCGTTCAAGTGGGGAAAAATTCATAATTTTAA
>PNEQ01019213.1:0-28681 GCA_003012365.1 Medauroidea extradentata
AATGGGTTGCGTTTGTTACATTGTTTATTATTAATAACCACATTTTAACGAAATTATATATTGAATGAAACAAAAACATAACTAACCAAAACGAATAAGTTGCCAGCGTGTCCGACATCTTGATCACGTTATACAAACAACTGTTTGTTTAACACAACAATGATATTACATCTTTCACGCAAACAAATGTTAAGTACGTTTACGGCGAAACAAGTATATATTTGGTAGAACCGAATGACATGTTTGAGCACAAATGTTTCCGCTAACCAAACTACATTTGAGAGAAACAACAACGAATGTTTCAAGTGAAAATTCAGTTTATTGCCACAAATATAGACTGAGACAACTAACTGCGACTTGGTTATGCCAACAAAATATTGTTTAACTGAAACAAATATGTTCACCATATTACCTGGTTACAGTAAAAAAAATTTGTATGTTTTTTTGTAAACAAGGCGTTTTTAAGTGAAACATCGCATGTTTCAGTAAAACACATATTCCTCAAACAAATATATTTTGTTATGTGAACAATTTCTTTCTCTCAGTGTGAATATGCCGCTACTGTAATATTTGACGCCATTTATTGGTCAGCAGACAGCTACGTTGTGTCAAACGTGCGTCATCCAATCATATGTTCTGAAATTAAGTACAGTGTTTTCAAGAGTATGTTGGCACAAAACATTTTCGCGACATACCATCATCTCTTACTATAAATTTCGTGAACAGATTTCTGAACAATGTCTTACGTGCAGATCTGCATTTCTGCTTAGTTAATGTTCGCAGCGTGTCATCGTGGAAACGCGTTTCTAATTAGACTGTACCAATAAGAATAATGTTACTGCGACTCAATACGTCTATGATTTGCAGTGAAACGTTAAGGTTGTTCAAGTTCAATAAACTCATGATTTTACACACACACCAACACACACACACACACACCTACACACACACACACACACACACACACACACATATATATATATATATATATATATATATATATATATATATATATATATATATATATATGAAATAGTGTTAGTTTTGTAGACGATACTTGTGAGTGCAGTTTCATCTTACCAAACAATCTTAGCTCTCATAGTTTTCTCATAACGGTGCCTAAACGTCAAAATTTGAATGTTCTGTAGCCATGCAAATAGTGTAAACTAATTAACTTACGGGCGTGAAATAATATGGGCTACATAGTAAAAACATTTGAAAAAATTTCGCGAACTGTTTGTACATTAAAAAAAATACTGAATTTACAACTTTTTCTGTGCTTAAGCCAATTTTTTTTTAAATTCAAAATATTACGTTGTGGGTAATTAAATGTTTTATTGCATAGCTTATGGGGTGTAAGTTCACAGAGAATTATTTTGTTTAAGTAGGTCAGATGGTTTTCACTATTTGCATGGCAGTGCAACTAGTAAATTTTGACTTTGACACCCCGTTATGAGAAAACTCTGAGAGCTAAAGTTGTTTCGCAAGAGTAGAATGTATTCACAAGTATCGTCTACAAACCTAACAATATTTCATAAAAATATAACATTATGATTTTATCGCACTTGAACACCCTTAAGACGCGTAAGAGTAAAAACATCCAACCATTTATTATGTTTCAGAGTTGCAGATGTTCACACATGACAATGAAACGAACTGAAGAAGAATTCTTTCTACCAATAGTGTGTCTCTATATATAACGTTTAAGGTGAGAGGTAATAATATGTGTATTTGAAGTGTGGTAAAATTTAACTTTTTCGGAGTTAAAATAACATCGAGTTGACAGTGATATGTGATTTTGCTGAAGGGATTTTTTGTTATTACGTCAGGAGTTTATAAACCATTTATTTGGTGACCTGGCAGAGCACGACTTTATCTAATATCATGTTTTCCGTGTACTGCGGAAGGAAGAAGGGGGAGGAGGAGGAGGGGAGAAACTGCGTGTTATATTGTCTCTCTTCTTCCGGAAGAACTCGAGAAGCAACTTGTGCGGAGGTAATCTTCTAAGAGAGGGTCTGCAGCTGGCGTATGATCGGGACCAATAGACTTTCTCATCCATTCTCACAAGAACAACTGCCAGGGGTGTCCAACCAAAGATATTTGCGAAACGTAACGTGAAATCGTTACCTATAGTTATGGACACATGATGTTCACGAAAATATTTCGTGACCACGCTGTGTTTCATAAAACTGTGATTAGGACCTGAAAAATGCGCGCCTTAATTCGGGCACAAGGTAGAGTTAAAACGACTAAGTCCATGCCACATTTGCCAGTGTCTTATTTGACAGTTTGTCTGGCGAGCTAAGTAAATAAGATAAGAAGCAAGTTCACGCAAGCACATTAATTAGGGACTCTAGTTTTTCGCGATACAATTTTTTCACCACTTTGTTTCGTTGTTTTATGTGCACATCTGTAGTTCTGTTTCATGGTTATTGTGTACAGACATCACGTATTTGTCTGTGCCAATCAGAGCAAGGTTAATGCGACACCACTCGGCTGTGATTAGCACATAGAACGTCAAGACGCGGTCATAAACATCCAATCATTTATCTGGAAACAGCTCGGTCGGCGTGCACGTAAGACATTGAACAAAGTGGTTAACATTTAAATTTCGCTAAAATCAATGGCCCCTACAAACTTGTGGTTATTCTAGATTCTCTCAAGGTGTGATTGCTGAATCGAGATACATTTGTAAAGAGACATGTGTTGAAGGTTATCTTGTCTTGTAGTTCATTCACGAAAATTTGCGGTCGATGTAGAGTGTATGCCAGCGAATCATAGGGTTTGTAGTGGCAGTAACATATTTCTGATTGGTTCAGTGAAATGAGGAACAAAGCATAATTTGGCACCAACTTGTTTCGGTTTTTTATGCCTTCATCTTCAGTTTTGCTTCGTGGCCAGTGATTGGACGTTTAACGCTCGGGCTGTCACGTTTTACCCGCAATTCACAGTCGTGAAGAGTTGCAATAACTTCGCTCTGATTGGCTGAGCCAAATTAGCGACGTCTCTGCACATTTATGTGCTACCAATAACCCTGAAGCAAGGCTACAGGTGTACACATAAGTAGGGCCCGGTAGTTTTCGCGAAAAGATTTTTGCATCACTTTGTTTCAGTGCCTTACGTGCGCACCTGCATCTGTGCTTTGTGGTCAGTGATTGGATGCCTTAACGTACAACGTCTGGAGGTTAAACCCGCAAATCACAGACGTGATTTGTCACAGTTATCCATGATCTGATTGGCACAGTCAAATGAATATTAACTCTGCACAAAAACACTCTGCCAATAATCATGAAGTTGAGCTGCAGGTGTGCACGTAAGACACTGAAACAAAGTGGGGCAAAAATCTTTTCGCGAAAACTACCGGGCCCTACACATAAGGCATTTAACAAAAATTAGTTTCTCTACCAATTATGTTACATATGTATTACTTATTATATGATATCAAATTTTACAACAGTTAAGTATATAGGTATACTGTACTTTAATCACCGTTGCAGCCAGTTCGTATTTGTTGTCAAAGAGTCATATATCACACTGGTATAAATTTTAATGATTTAGGAGACTCCCAGCCAAATGGCCAGACCATTCGCCTCCCACCGGGGCCATCAGGGCTCGTTTCCCGGCGAGGTCGGTTACCGGATTTTCCCATGTGGAAATCGTGCCGGATGATTCCATTGGTCGACGGGTTTTCTCGGGGATCTCCCGTTTCCCCCGCCCTTTCATTCCGGCACCGCTCCATACTCACTTCATGTCATCCCTCACCAGCGCTGAAGACCTCGATGTTAAGCACTGACCAAATTCTCTCTCTCTCTAGGAGACTCCCTGAGAAATAACAGCGTGCAGTGGACAATTATCACTAATCTGTAGCTACATACCAAGTACAACTATGGTCATAAGAACACTTCAAGTGCAACAATTCCACGAACGTGTACATGGTTATTGAAAGGGGCTGAAAAGATCATAAGCGACCACAAATGAAAGAGAAAATGACGCTTATTGTATCACGAATTCAATTTTGTAGACACGCTAAGAATATAATGTAATAAAGTAATTATTTTCAGCTGTAAAGATCTGTTCATTACAAGACGTTAGTGGTAAGACAACCTCCGATATCGCAAATTTCCGTAGTAATTGCCTTTCCTTCGGAAGCATGGCAAAGTTTTAATACCCTGCTGGAGGCTGTGTCTACCCACGCCTTGAATGACGATAATGGGGGTGGCTTATATGCCAGCTTCTAAGTTTCGTACTCCCTGGGGAAGCTAACACCATACTGTGGTCCTAGGTACAAGGCAAGCACATTAACCACTTTGTTGCCAGTTCCCCTAACAAGTCATTCACAACACGGCCAGTTCTACTGAGGTGCGCGCTATTTTAATAAGCCTTAAACATTTATACGCTAAATTTAAAAATTGTATACGTCTGAGTGATGTGTGAAATTATTTAGTAATGACACTTAAATTCTGGAAAATATTTTTAAGCAAGATAATTCTCAAATAATTACTACTTCATCTGCAGCTATAATTTCACTATTGGTTGCGAGAATTTATGAATATATTATCAGAGCCACTGATTTTTGGTAAAAAGAATTATCAGCAATTGGTTTCAATGCCTCATGTGCACTTCTGTACTTCTGCTTCATGGTTATTGGCAGAGTGTCTTTGAGCAGAGGTGTGGCTCATTTGACTGTACCAATGATAATAAAGTTACTGCGACACAATGCGTCTGTGATTTGAGGGTAGAAGCTAAAGAGAGTCAATAACATCCAATCGGTGACCATGAAGCATGGCTGCAGATGTGCGCATAAGTCATTGAAATAAGATGGTGCAAAGTTATTATCGTCAAAAACCACTCGTTTTATACATTAGTTTGAGTGGGACGATTAGAACAACGTTACTGCTACATCAAACATTATTATAAAACTAAGAACTTACGCGTATCATTAACTTCTCTTTTCCTAAATGGAATCATACTCAATAACAACAAAATTATTTAATTTCCTACCAATTGAATATAAGAAGTTATGTGTATCAAAGAATGGCAAATTTATAAATAAGATAAAACCGATACTAAGTACTCACAACTTCTATTCAGTTAATGAATTTCTGAAAGATGTACGTCAATAATTTGTATTGTAACTGTAATTTGAATAATGTATTGTCGTATGTATAACAGTGTATGTGTAGGGCTCTCTGTATAGACTACATGTGTATGATGTATATTAACACGTTCCATAGCTGCCTGTGTGTAGCTCGACGGTATATAAATAAATAAATTAAATTAATAAAAGCTTCACCGATTGTTTGGTAGGCCCTCGACGCACATAAGAGTTGTTATCATCCAATCATTGAAGTGGACGGTAGTTAAAATTTTTGAAAACCAGTCACGATACAAAAATAAGATTTGTGTAATTACTTGTGTAACACAAAACCAGTAAAATTTTAATTTTTATGTATTGTCATGAAACTATTACACGCTCGTAACACACATACATACACTCACTTGGCACTTTATAGTTTGCAGTAGCACGACAAAAAAATTAGAATCGTAAAAATTGCCCAGTTTAGCGATTTTTATGGGTTTGTGACTTGCCGCAATTTATTTGTATAGTAGGTAACTGTTTGAAGACAGACTTCAAAGATAATCGAAACAAAACATTTTATTCAAGAGTTTTAAATTTACTGAAAATTATTTTTTATTTATATTTATACCTTATAGTAGCTGTAAAATATTGACTTAGGTATGGGTTTTTGCAAACACATCCGACTAATTTTTTTTACCTTTGGAAGTGATGTAATTAATTAAACTTAAAGTAGGCTATTTGAGTAATTTTTTGACACTGTTATAAATTATAAGCAGCTAACGTTCTTAAACAACGTTTCCACTGAGTTTTCTTCTTTAAATTTAGGCATTGAGATTGGTTGAAATAATTCGAGCTGTTGTCGAACTCGAAAATTTTATGCAGTGACAAGCATATATTTTTTTTATATTTTAAATTGTCTGCTGCGTAAGATAGAAGCAGTTTATGCTTTTGAATGTCGGTGTTTAAGAAATATATATATTCTCATTAAATAGTATTGCATTTGTAGACTTTAAATTTGATTTATTTTTCGTTAATCTTACAATTTACTTCTCGTTTAGGTTTTACAAAATCGCTTGTTTATCTTAAAAATTAGTTTGTTGTGATGTACAGATGAAATAAAACAAATTAATAAAACAAATTTGGATAAACGTACTTATCTTAATAGGTTTTATGTTCTTAGTAACACAAAATTAGTTTACAAAATTTAAGGGCAATAACGAATAAAATTCTATACAAAACTGTCCTCATTTTTTGGCAATTTCTCACAAATGTGTAATATTTTTCCTGTGATCGTTTTTAATGCTTTACCTTAAAGTATCTCTTGCCATTTTACTTTAGTGCTATATTACTTTAATGTCGCACGTCATAAAGGTTTAATTAATTGTTAATAGTAAATAAAGTTCGTTTTTCACAAGTTCTCTCTTTGTTTACATGTAAAGTCGTGCCATAGACTGTGATTGGTAGGGTCCCCTGATTCTCGCAAAATAATTTCACACCTTCTTTCAGTAGCTTTTATGCACTTGTACTGTTATGCTTGATGGTTATTAGCAGCTCGTCTTTATGCAGAGATGTTTCTGACTTAGCCAATCAGAGAAGGGATACTGTGACACCACACGTATGTGATCTGCGGGTAGAAGCCTATGACGTGTGAGAGTTAAAACATCCAACCAATGAGCGTTAGGCAGAGCTGCAGGACTTTATGTAAGGTACTGCGATCAGTTGGTGCAATATTCACTTCGAGAAACTCAGGGTTCCTAATGATAGACCTATAAATTAGAATTATCGAAAAATTCCTCAATTTTCTGACTACAAAGGACTTAACTAGCTTTATTATGAAACAATGCACATGCTATTACAAGCAAATTATTTCATAAGGAATTATATAGTTGTGTACAATGAGTTATAAACATACAAAGCAAATCTTTGTTAAATTTTACAATATCATTTTTGTAGGAAACGATATCGCACAAACATATAACGTTAATAATATAAATTAAATGAACTATGTGACTTAATGTCACTAAACTGAAATTCTGTGTAGTAAGGTTTCGATGCTTTATACCGAGAAACTTAAAATAACGCGCAAAATAAAGAATAATTTTCATTTACCAGGAGTATGAGAAATCGCAGAGCAATTGTCAGAGGAAGGAAAGACTTCCAAACTTCCTACCTCGGAAGATATAAGTAATGACGTACATAAAGGAAAGTGAAGCAGGAGTTGCGATAAAATATGGAGCTGGGCCGTTTCCAACGTGACACGCCCTTTGAGTGTAAGACAGATCCACAGACTCTTACTGTACAGACCTGGAAACTTCGCGAGTTCATATGAGAATACGATAGGGTTCTAACTCATTTCAATGCGAATTACTTCCACAGTTGGGCCATTGTTTACTAAACTCAAACTAAAGGACTGTGCACTAACAGCAAAACTGCATGAACACTCTCTCCTCACACATCCTTGTCACATATACAACAGGATATTCTCTGGAGCAGCAGACAATCTGCAAGTATCTGAAGACACAGTGTACACTTGACTGTACAGTCCAACCGGCAGATTGTTAAACCCGTGACATTTCTGGATGTCTACTAATGAATACGTACACTATTTGTGGTATTTATTTGCAGTCTTCGGCGATCTGTAGTTTGTTACATCAGCTAATGAGTCTTGAACACGGCCGTAGAAGAACAGGTCTGGACACTCGCCTGGAAACTTGACCCCCTTGTTGTTTGGCTGCAGTTCACCAAGTTAGAGAAATATTGTGTTTTATTGGCGCTGCAGTTAGGGCGGTCGGACTCAAACTCCGTCCACTTCTCTCTCTTCCACTAAGATAAACAATTTATCAAAACGTATTTTTTTTATCAATTTGTGAAATACTTCCTGCGTTCACTAATTTAAGATAATGTTAACAATGGAAAAAGTGGGCGGAGTTTGAGTCCGACCGCCCGAATCACAGCGCCAAAAAGTACAATATTCTCTGTAACTTGGTAAACTACAGCCAAACAACAAGGGGGTCAAGCAAAATACATTGTTAGATAGGCGAGTGTCCAGACCTGTTCTTCTACGACCGTGGTCTTGAGTGCTTCGTTGAAAAACTGTTGTGTTATACTAAGGTTAATGCTACTACAGGTTAGACAGATCAATGTTAAAAGCTTGTCACAGGGAAACTTTCTGCCGCTTCAACGCTGATATCGCTAATGGGCGCAAACTGGCAATCACAGAGCTTTCCTGAACGTTAAGTTAAGTAAAGTTGATAATTTAAAACGAGAAATAGATTTATGTTCTCTTAAAAATAACGTTAAATGACTCCTGTCATTTCCAAGCCTATTTAAATTTAATTTGACTACATTTTGGTATTTTTCTGGTCCCTTAGTGATATTAGTGAAACTATCGGCAGAAATGTTCCTTCCCTGTACCAAGATCTCACATAGTAAAACACATTTTCTTTCTAACTTAAAGTAGTGTTAACCTTAGTTATACCAACGTTCATTGGAAAATAAATTAATATAGCCAGTGATTCTTAGTGAAAAGAATTTCACACAATCTTGTTCCAATTATTTGCACGCGCATCTGCAGCTGAGCTTCATTGTAAGAGATCGTACGTCTTTAATTCTCAGCATCTTGGTTTGTGTCGTCAGGATCCCGTGGTTCTCGCGATCAAATATTGCACCACATTGTTTCAGTCCACCCATGCAGCTCTGCTACGTGGCTAGTGATTGGATGATTTTAGTTTCAGAATCTTGGCCATCTACCCGCTAATCACAGACGTGTGGTGTTGCAGTAACCATCTTCTGATTGGTGCATTGAAATATGTGACTTCTCTACACGGAGACACGCTGCTAATAACCATGAAGCAAAGCTGCAGATATGCATGTAAGGCATTGAAACAAAGTGGTGCAAAAATATTTTCGCCAAAATCGGAAGTCCCAAGTCGCGAACAATTTTAAGCAGTTATCGCGTATGCAGTTGGACGATTTCTTGAATGTAAATAAAGTGAGTATTTTTTCGGGCGAAAATTTAAAATGTTACAACAGAAACAAAAAATTAATACGTAAGTTTAGGTAATAACATACACAGTTTAAGAAGTAATGGTTTCAAGCCTCTACGAATCATTTGTTAAAATCCTGAATTTACCATCAAAAAGAATTTTTTTTTTAATGTGAAGAAAATTTGTGCGTTGTAGCATTCAGTATTTTTTCCCTATCTCAGCTTGTGTTACCAAATTTCTGAACAGATATTTTGTAAGAAAATTATACAGAATTTTCACAAAAAAAAAAACACTGACAAACTCCGACAGGTGATTCCGGGTGAAAAATAAAGCAGGAAATATTCAAGACACTTTGTACGTAATCGTGATATTAAAGAAGTAATTCGCATTTGGAAATCAAATTTTAAAACTTTGATTTTCCCACAAACCGAACAGTGATCGACGTAAACTGACAAAACTCAGGATATTAATTCAAGTCAATGAGGCCGACAAACCAACAGTAAACGCTAGTTGATACAGTTAACCCTTACGAAAATTAAAGGGGTGGCCTACTTAAATTGCTGAGAACTTTTTTAGCGTCAGGACAATCCAACATTTAAGAGTGAATTATTGGGAAATGTGACCTTAGTAACAAAAAAAGGTCCTCTTGTAGCGACTGTTTAGGACTCATAGTTTTCATGCAAAACTCACGTCATGTTTTGGTATCGTGAAACAGTGTCTAGTATGTAGGCAACACTGCGTACACGAGTGTCTGGTTTGTTCCGCAGTGCTGCACAGACGATGGTGGACATTCACTGTAAATATCACGTACCGTAGCTTGAATAGCTCACGTAATCGTAACCAACACTTTGTTCCTAGCTTAATTTGTGTATGTGTGTTAAAAAATTAATGTGCAAGTGAAATAAATATATCTTTGGTACAGTGCACGAAGTTAGACATTTAAACAGTTAGTGTATTTCTGGCACTACTGTAAAGTGTAGCAGAGCCGATATTGTTTTCTGCCACTGTCAGTTATTAACGATACCCATACTGATACTACATTGAGAAGGAAAAAAAAAACATTATTGCAGGTGTAAGAAATTAAAAATGTATTTTCCAAAACACTTCGTCAAAGAAAATTCTAATTGTTTTAATTTTTATCGTTTTAGTCTTACTTAGTTTTGAAATGAATAAAAATCTACGAACCACAAACTAGTCAGTGACTCAAACATGTGTGGGCGTGTGATGAAGTATATGGTTTACATTTTGGTACTGAGCATGTACGTCATGCAATTTTGATTTAAAATTGACGTCAGGAATAGATGAACAACCAGCCACCAAATCATTTAAACTTGTGAAGTACTCGTTACTGTGACATTCCTAGGCGCGTTTTTCTCTGCTAGAAAGTTGTGTTGAAAATTGTGTAGCATGCAAAGAGAGAAGAAAAAATTTGGAATTTAAAGCTCTTCCACTTCAAAAGGTGTGGACGGTTTGGATTTAGCTGTACCGAAACAGCCTTGCTGTAAACTTGTAGTCAAATGTTAGGTTCTAAAATACTCCTACATTACAATCTCATACCAGTCACGTGATTTCATGTCGGTAGTCATACGTCGAACGTCTTCTCCTTACCTTCCCTATCCCTCGAACCTAGAGTTTAATCTGTCTGGTCTTTACTGCAGATTACCTAAATGTCAGTTACCACTCAAGCATGTGAAAACAAATGCCACATCAGTGTTACACAAGCCGTGAAGCAATGTGTTATTTTACATACCGTAACGGTTTGTTGCAGTAAACATTTTTGCTATCAAATATGAGCACTCGTTAACTGTTAAGTGACACTTAAGGCTGAAACTCTGCCTTTAACCAAATTATGTTAATGGTGTGCGTGTTTAATACTGGAAGAGTTAACGGCACATGTTAACTAACAACACATTTTAATGTAAATCGTAATACATATTCGAGAAGAGATTGCCTCGCCCATCTCCATTACTGTAGACTACCATATGTGCTGACACGGACATGCAAATACTTGATGTAACGTTGGAGCTTTGTTGAGCAGTTTAACAAACATAACAAAATACTCATATATTGTTTCACTTGCACACTTATAATTTTTTTCTTTTTTTTAAAAAATACACTAATTAAGTCAGGAACAAAGTGATGGTTACGGTTACGTGAGTTATTTAAGCTACGGTACGTGATATTTACAGTGAATGTCCACCATCGTCTGTGCGGTGCTGCGGAATATACTCGTGTACGCAGTGTAGCCTACACGCTAGGCTCTGTGTCACCACACCAAAACTTGACGTGCGTTTTACGCGTAAACTATGGCGTCCTAGACAGTTATTACAAGAGGACCTTTTTATTATTAAGGTCACATTTCCTATTATTCCACTTTTAAATGTTTGATTGTCCTGACGCTAAAAAAGTTGTCAGCAATTTAAGGGAGGCCACACCTTTTATTTTCGTAAGGGTGGAAGGTATCAACTAGTGTTTACTGTTGGTTTGTCAGCCTTATTGTCTTGAAGTAATATCATGAGTTTTGTCAGTTTACGTCGATCACTGTTCGGTTTGTGGGGAAATCAAAGTTTTAAAATTTGATTTTCAAATGCGAATTCCTTCTTTAAAATCATGATTACGTACAAAGTGTCTTGAATATTTCCTGCTCAATTTTTCACAAGGAATCATCTGCCGGAGTTTGCCGGTGTTTTTTTTTTGTGAACACCCTGTATAAAAGTAAGACTTTTAATAAACAAGTAATTAAAGCAGCATGAATAGAAAAAATATTAATTAAAATACATCCTTTCGTAAAGTTAGAGTGAGAATCTGTAAAAGACGTTTCCAACGAGTAATGGCTTATAAAGTCGACGGATATTGGAGGCTGATAGGTTGGAAGGTTTAGGGCATAGAAGTGGTAAGGGGAGGGAACTGATAGGAAGCCCAATGAAAATATTTTTACGCCGGTGCTAGTGAGGTCGAGACTTCTTTGAGCGGAGTCGCTGCAAGGAGAGTGACTAGTTGCCTTGACTCCCAGCACCGAGAGACTATGTGTGTGTGTGTGTGTGTGTGTGTGTACCGGAACTGAACACTCGCGCCTGTTACAGACAGGAAATGAGGTTGCCCACGCCGCAAGAGCGGCTATGGCGAGACATCTTCAACATGAGAAGAATTTTTCAAAAGCTGAAATAGCTACCCCACTTGACTGTTTAACACTTTGAACATTTTGTCTGGAAATTTCTGTGTTAGTTAAAAATATATTTTTACCCACGAAAATATATTAGTTTCATCGCCTCGATAATTTTTATTAGTATCTTTTAAGGGTGTTCAATTGCGATAAAATAATAATGTTATATTTTTATGATATATTGTTAGTTTTGTAGACGATACTTGTGAGTACATTTTGCTCTTACGAATCAATGTTAGCTCTCATAGTTTTCCCATGACGGCGCGTCAAAGTCAAAATGTGCTTGTTACACTGCCATGCAAATAGTGAAAACCAACTGTCCTACATAAACAAAATAATTCTCTGTAAACTTAAATTTCATGAGCGTTGCAATACAACATTAAAAAACACCTAACGTGATATTAAGATTAAAAAAAAAAATTTTGCTAAATCACACAAAAAATGTGCAAATTCCGTAATTATTAAATAAAAAAAAACAATATCGGTTCGCGGGATTGTTTCAAATGTTTTATTACGCAGCCCATTGCATGCTATTTCACTGTGAATTATTTCACGTATGTCAGTCAATTGGTTTTCTCTATTAGCAGGGCAGCAGAACATGCAAATTTTGACTTTCACACATCGTTATGAGAAAACTACGCCAGCTAAAATTGTTTCGTAAGAGGAAACTGTATACACAAGTATCGTCTACAAAACTAACACTATTTCATATAAATATAAAATTATGATTTTATAGCACTTGAACAACCTTAAACACTCTACGTCCTCATAATCAATGACTAAGGACAGGAAAATTTCGCAAATTCAACGACCCGCATGCTAGGATTTATTGTCCTATACATATTCAATTTCCATCTATTCGTTCACTGTCTGTTGTTGCACTGAGTAGCAGTTAGTGAACAAATGGTCGGGGTTTGAGTATGCATAGGATATTTGACTCTAACATGCAGATCATTGGATTCGCGAAATTTTCCTGTTTCTAACAATGACTATCGCTGAAAAGAATTTTCATAATTCTTAATCGAGCACAATCGTGTCTTGATCGTGTTCCGTTCCAAAGGCTTACATGCAGACGTTCATGTCTGCTTCATGCTTACTGGCAGTATGCATCTGGGCAGAAGTGAGTCTCCAATCATGACAAGGCTTCTGTGACACAACACGCCTGTTATTTGCGGTGGAATACTAAGACGTATGAGATTTAAAAATGCAATCACTGGACATGAAGCATAGCTGCAGATCTACGCCTAAGGCACTCAAACAAGTTGATGCAACATTTTTGCCGCGAAAATAATAAGTTTTTAGATGTCAACAAAACCCAGTACCGTGTTTATACAGACAGAGTGATTGACGTTTACACCAGTAGCGTCCATATCACTTCCTCTTTGCTGATACCTCCAGCCTGTAAATAAAACATCGGAGGATAACTCTCAAGAGTGTGTGGTAGATAAATAAACGCTGAAAACATCAATTTATTTATACGCTTTTTTCGAAGCCAATACGGATAAACTACTCAATGACAATCCTAGATAATGGTATTTGCCAACTTTATGAGTAAATATTTAACCAAAATTACTAATTCGTTACGCGTGATATCTGGCGCCGTAGTTAATTGCACGAGGTTTCGGCGTCAGGGATTGTACCTCAGAAGTTCGTAACACTGGAAACAATTTTGTTTAAAACGTTGGCTAGTACTATCGTCTAGGATTGCTATTGTTTAACTATCGCAAATTGGCCTCAAGAAACCTACAGTTGTAGATTAATGCTTTTAGCGTTGAATTATGTACCACGCTCTCTTAAAGGATTCGTTATCAAATACAGGTGGAATTTTTTTTTAAGTATACGGTTACTTTAAGGTCAGAATGAAGCAAATAAAAAAGGTTCTGACGTGTTTGCCGATAGGAATTTATCTGTGTAACGGCCTGCCACTTCGCATCGTGTGAGATAATGGGTGAGAGTTGTCAGCGTCTGACGTATCGTGTGTGCGGATGCTGCAATGTTTGGAGGAACGGGTCGATGTGATTGGTCAGATCAGGAGACCAAACACGCTCTAGTGTCGGCCATCAGTCATCTGCAGTACCTACCTTCCTCGTAAAGCAGATCTCATTGGTCGCCCTACACGACACCCAATCCCGTAGCAGGTTCTATGCCCATTTCAACACGTTTTAATTAACTGACTTTCTTGTCATTCTCTCTTGTCCGTTCGGTACAAATCTCACAATCGATATTTAACATTAACTTCCCGATGAGTTAGACACTTAAAACTTTAAACACAGCTCAGAAAAGAATGACAATGCAATGTAATAGGGAACATTTGCTAGAAAAGTTAATTTAAAAAGTAATCAATATTTGTTATACTACATTTTAAATCATCCAAAGACCAAATTTCCCACGCACACGTGATTGAAAAACAGAAAATAATATTAAATAAAACCAAATTTTTAATGTCTCATGATTTTAAACGTATTAATAAATATAACATGTGATATAATGTAGTGTAAATAGTAGCCATTGTTGAAAAATATCACACAACTGTTCATATCATGCAATAAAATTGCTAGTGACTTAAGTGAACTGTTCATGCATTGATTATCATTTATATGTGTCCTAACTTTTCTTTTTTTGATCTTACAAATATTTCTATAGAAGTGTGTTTAAATAAAAGAGCATATTAAAATTTGAGTTTTAAATTATTATTCTGTTAGCATTTATTCTTCCGTGTGAGCCATGTTCCAGTACATTCCCAACGTGTGTATCTCTAAGTGTAGAAGGTTTTATGCATAGAAGCTTGCCCAGAAACGTAATATCACTAGCTCCATCTTTCTGCTAGCATTTATGCTTGCTTTCCATTCGTAAACCTTTACCGCCAATCGCAGCCGCTTGTGTATGGCAGTCTAGAGCCAGGATTTTGTGTCGAAAACATTTGTGCAACACTTTGTTTCAACGCCGTATGTGCTCATTGGCAGCTGTGCTTCATGGTAATTGGCAACATGTCTTTGTCCAAACACGTCTGTCATTTGACTGCACAAATCAGAGTAAGAGTATTCTGACACCACGCGTCTGTGATTTGTCAGTAGAATCTCAAGACAAACACGAGACTCAAAACGTCCTATCATTGGACACGAAGCAAAGCTACAGATGTGAACATAAGGCATTACAACCAAATTGTGACCATACAATTTCACGACTAATTGTATTTCAAAATGGCGTCGACATAACAAAATAACGGAGTAAAATAACATTAATTCATTTCCAAATCATTTCTAGACCACCATAACCACATTCTTTATATAGTTTCTGCAGCCGAGTTCTAATCCACCATTTCCGTTTGCGTTTCTCGTTATTTCTTTTACTAAAACCGACTACACTTAAATTAAAACAGAGGTTTATTGTTTCTTTTAGGTTTCTGTTACCACTACAGATAGAGACCGGAAACAATTCACGTGTTCACTTACCTTTAGGCTAGCCTCCAAGAATATATGTGTACTCAAGTATATAACATCTGCTCATAGGATGCTCACTGACACAGTGGTATGGGCCTGTATTTAGTTATATTGTTATTATTGGCTCAGCAACTTACACGAGGTGTCATATAAGTCAAGGACTAATTATAAAAGTGACACGAACTCACAATTGGTGTAATTCCAGCTTGTGCCTGAAACAAGTCCCTAACTATAGACGTGTCAGTATCAGCGAAGAACAATGAAATGGTTTCTGCTATTTAAGGGGGCACTTTACCAAAAATCTATATTGATTTAAAAATTTATGCTTGTACGAGATATGGTTTGTTTTGTAGACATACATTCTAACATTTTTTTAAAGTTATGAAAATTTTTCATCTTCCATACTTTTTTAATGACATGACAAAGCCCAAATTTGCATAAAACTGTTCTTTTTTGCTTTGAAAGAAATCCAATTAACTTAACGAACTGAAAAAATTCACACTGAATAACGATGTTGTAGATTTTGACATTTTTTAAATTAAAATACATTGTATTTTATTGTTTTTACATAGAATATCAATGTATGCACCCACACCTACACACACGCACAAGAAATTTTTTCGTGAATTTTCAAAGACTTATTTATATTAATAAACGATTTTTATGTATTTTAAAAGTTTTATTGTAAATATCATAACAAGTCTTCAGCAGTGTTTTGAAATACTGTTTTGAGCTAAATTTTTTAGAAGTAATAATACGAACGATTTTCTATAATTTGATAGAGTGCAAAAGGTAATTTGTTATTTACATAGAACAAAGGTCTGTTGCTGTCTGAACATTGTTGAATTCGGTCATATATATAATTTTGTTTTAAATACTAGTGGATTTCATCTTGACACATTATTACGGCATAGTTACAGAAATTCTTAAAACACGTATATTTCACTACACATTAAAACTATAGTACCGAAATTTAAACATTCAGCAGTTTTTTAAAATTGGTTGTTAATGTTTTTTTCTTTTTTTTTGCTTCAGTTCTCATTATTTTCCTGCCAATATTATAAAAAAAATATTCATAAAATTTGCATCTATTCATTTTAGTTTAAGGATACCATGATATAAACAAATTACTTAAGTTATTTTAAAGCTTTTTGTGTGAAAAATAAAAATGAATGTTTTTAATATAACAACGAAATAAAAAAATATTCCTACTAATAAAAGGTCGAACTGAAATTTACACCATCAAACAATGTTGTAAAATTTTTCTTGCTATATTTAACGAAGACGTTTAAGTATCAGTTTTTAAGAACTATAAAGAAATATTAGTTATAAGGGAAATGAAGGGCGTGGGTTATTACGTAAGGCTTTGTTTGCAAGAATAAGTGTTATTATGCTACGTGGCAAAATTACGCTTGAGAATAAGCTAATTTATAATTTCTTGAAGCACATTTTCTGGCATTATAACAGTTGTACGGCTATTGTACCGCGTGGAGTAAGAAATACGACCTCTCTCTGTGAGGATCAGAATAATTCGCTACAATGTTGGAAACAAATTACACTCTACACTTGAAGATAACACTGAAGTGATGTATCTCATACCCAAATGAAACATTTGTATCCAACGTTCGCTGAAATTACAAATGGCGGGTAATTAGTGATCTCGTATGAATGATTTTTTTTTCGCTCAATTTCGAGGTGGACTTTTGTTTTTCAATGTGCTGAAAGCTCTGAATTATTTCTTGGTATTTAAACGTGTAGTTAAAAAAGTCACTCTTAAGTATTTAGTGACTTGGTTAGTAAATATTATACCGATTATTATTAAGTAGCATAATTCGTTTTTACTGTCTACGCCTTGTAGTAAACCGGTCTGTGTGTTTGCATTCATGTGTGGTGTCATGGTTTTCCTTCTATATTTTTATTATTTTGTAAAATACATAACGTTGATGTTTACTCTTTCTTTCTAAATAATGACTGTGCTATTAAGTTTTCTTTCAAATTTTAGCTTCAGCTTTAGTAGAAGGAAATGAACTGTTTTATCAACTGCTTACCAAAAATCAAGTCAAATAAATAAATTATTACGCTAGCCTAAACTATTTCCGCACAGAAAAATTCCTCGACTGTCAAAGAAATCAAGGTCACAAAATAAAATTACTTCAATCCCTCGCTGGCAGTTGACTTGGGCAGCTAAGTAGTATTATAATATATAGTACGTTGCAAACTAGTAGCTACACGCTATTAACGGTAAAGTGAGATATAAATAAGAAACTTACAATGAACCATTTTTACTTGTCAGGTTAAATATTTCAGTTACCTTTTGCCATACACATTTCCATTCTTGAGTTCGTTAGTTCACTTGGTTAGAACAGGCAAAGCGAAATTTTATTAAAGGTTATTTATCAGTAGAATTTCACACTGATATGTAGTTATAAATATAGTATTATATATATTTATGTAAAGTTACTATTGAAGGGTTAGTCATGTATAATTCTGATATGTTAACAGTATCAGGGCAAAATAAAGACAACTGCAACTCTTTGGAGATGGGTCACAAATATTTAAAGTAAGAAAAAAAAAGACGAAGAATACATTTTTGACTGAACTGTAAAAAAAGAGACTGTAAACGGAACGGTTTTTTGGACATTCGTGATTGCGAGACAATTAAGCCGTGTGGTGGATGAACCCCACAGTAAAGCAAAAAACAATAGATAAAAACATAAAAGGCAGTACTAGCTGTAGTCAACAAACACATGACATGCAGACAATTCCAGTACGGTCAGCTAATGTAATGCAGACAATTCCGGTACGGACAGCTAATGTAATTCAGACTGTTAATTTTGTAGGTTTGTTTTACTGTAGTGTTACCTTGACCACGGCAATATTCTCTCGAAATGGCGTATCTACAAAGAAGATTAATTTTATAATACTAACACATTGCAGGAATAGTGCAGGGTGGACCGCTTAGACGGAGGGAAATATATGACCAATGAAGTTATGTAATAGGGAACCTGGAACACTTGTAGAGATTATGCGTACTTGAAGACCGCTGAATAAACTTCAGATAACCGAAATTCAGTATCTTTTTATTTCCATCGAAACATGATAACTTCGCAGTCTTGTGACATAAGAACGACACTTTTCTTCTACTACCATCATCACTGGAGAGTTGTACTGAACTTCATGATAGTTTGGGAGCGGTTACTGAAACTTTCATAGCTGAATACGGTATTAAATATGTTGCTGTCTGTTCTATGAGCTACACAGAATATCTCTTCCATTGAACTGCGGGCACTCCGACACGTCTAGCTAATGCCTGCGTGTGTGACGTCAGCGTATGCGTTCAACGAGATGAATAGTCAGTTTTCAAAGAACCACTACAGCATATCACGCTGCCGAACAATTAATTGCGTATTCAGACCAAACATCTCTCTCAACCAAAACACCATTAGCGTTCCAGTGATTTATCTTTTATTGATTAGACCCAGAGCAAATAGCCCGTCAGATAATGTTTTATAGGACAATGAATGAAACGGTAACATACTGCCCTATCTACCGAGAGATAAGCACTCTCATTTATTTTCTCACGATGACACAGCTATTAATTAATAATTATGAATGCAGAATTAAACATAGGAAATTTAAACGATTTCAGTAGAGATTCGATTAATCACGTTGGATTACTGAAAAATAATTATCCCTAATTTTTTTGAGCAACTTTACACCAACGATTAAGTTTGGTTTTGTAATCAAAGTAATCGTATAGTGTTTCTGCAGCGTATCTCGTTAAGTGTGCGAAAAGTTTCATAATGGTCAATGGAAATATGTATTTCTGTATTGTTTCAAATTACACGCGAAGAACAGAAAGTAAAATTTGTGTCTGAGTTATCTAAATATATTAATTAGCCGTTAATCGATTGTAGCACCGACGCCTATCTTATCAGTATATAGCAGCTTTCAGCGCACGTCATGAACCACAAAACAAATGTAAATGTTTAGAAATTGCACAACGAGTAGCTTGGCAGGCGAAACAAAGTGTGTAATAACAGTAAATGTACTGTCAAAGAGTTGATTATTTTATTTAAACACGTTTACACATTTTAATGTCAAACGAACGAAATATAGGCACTGAAATGGTTGAGAGAATAATTTTTTTCTGGTGAAGCATCTTATCATTGAATAGGAGCTAAATTATCTTTATTTAACGTTGACTTAGACCGTCCTTGCACTGTACGTTGCGTACTCAAACAGGCTCAACTGAGGGTATGATGAAGTTAACATATCTGCACGGTTACATGTCAAACTATTTCATTTGTATCCCCAGTAGCTAATGAAGTTTTCATACGCGCATGTGTTTATATTCACGAGGAATATAATCTAAAATATAGTTAATTCGATTGACCTCGGGTTATGATAAAGAAACATTTACTATCTAATAATAAATTTATACTGTTGTATGACGACACTGGCTTCTTAAAATATAACAGAAAAATCTGCAAAAAGATAATGATTCCGTATCTTCGAGGACCTAAAAATACTATATGCCAGGGTCACGGTCGTAGAAGAACAGGTCTGGACACTCGCCTGGAAACTTGACCCCTTGTTGTTTGGCTGTAGTTCACCAAGTTACCGACAATGCAATATATATGTTTTTGGCGCTGCTGTTATGGTGGTCGGCTCAAACTCCGCCCACTTCCCTCCCACTAGGATAAACAGTTAATCAAAACGTATTTTTAATCAATGTATGAAATACTTCCTTCGCTCACAATTTAAAATCATAGCTCCAGGAATATTTATTTAATTTATAAATTTAACAGAGTTTGAGACCGACCGCCCTAACTGAAGCGCCAATAAAACACAATATTCTCGGTAACTTGACGAACTACAGCCAAACAACAAGGAGGTCAAGCAAAATATATTGGTAGATAGGCGAGTGTCCAGACCTGTTCTTCTACGACCGTGATCTGGTTGAACAAAATTATCTGGCGAACTTTAGGGACCTCTGATTTTCGTGCATCAGCTTGTTTCTGTGTTTAACGTGCACATTTGTAGTTCTGATTCATTGTTATTGGCAGAGCGTCTTTGAGGAAAGACGTTTCTCATTTGACAATATCAATAAGAACACATGATACTACACTATGTGATATGCAGGAACATGAACTTCTCGTGGCAAGAACTTTACCGCAGTTTGTTTCAGCGCGTTACGTGCACATCTGCAGTTCTATGCTTCACGCTCAGTGGTTGAAGGTATTAAGTCTCACGTGTCTTGGCATTAGGCCCAAATATCACAAACGTCTTACTGTCATTGGCGCAATCAAATGAGTGACGTCACTTTAAAAAACCACCCAGCCAATAACCATGAAGAACAGCTGCAGATATTTGCGTAAGGCGTTGAAACAAACTGGGGCGAAAAATTCATGACCCTAGAGATATGTAGTAAAGTAAAAATTGTTACCCCCACGCTACCTACATGAATAGTAGTGGCTCTACTGAGTCTGGAATGTCCCAGACACTAGCAACAAAGATAGGGCGAAAATGGATTTGTAGCAAACACAGCCTAAGTAAGACACAAATATGAAATAAACGGCAAATTCAAGAGATTTACAACACGATTTCGGCTACAGAGGTAAAATTTTGTTTTTTGAAGGTGAACTATTTTCCCCATATTTTTTAAAGTTATGAGAACACATTATAGTTAAAACATTCAGCCACTGACCGTGGATCAGAGCTGTAAATGTGCACATATCTGGTGCTGAAATATTTTCACCAAAATGTGGGTCCCTAGATTCCTCCAAAGTCGATGTTCAACAGTCTGATAGAAATGACTTGTTGATGTTTAACTAGGCAGTCTAAACAGAACGCTGAGGAAATCTAGATGTGATGCATTTACGCACGAGTTTTGTTTGAACAGAACAAGATAAATGTTTGTACCATTTCAAACTCAGTTTAACTGTATATGAACTCACCTAGCGAGATGAAGGAGGAGTTGATTACTTGCTACTCAATCGGGAAGACTTGGGTACCATTCCAGACTCCATCCATAGAGATGCCATACAAGTATTTCCGAAATTACCAGCGGCGGCTCTATGGCTGTTGCCAGGGAGGACACAAGTTGCAGAGAACTGTATATTGTTGTGCGCTAGTTAATGCTACAGCCACTGACACGCAGGTATGTAGGTGCCGCTTATTACTGACTGCTCACAACACTATAAGTAGCCAGTAGATATTTCATGGTCATTGGTATATGGCGGCGCGTTCACAGGAGTGTACAGTTCTCGACAACTTGTGTCCTCCCTGCCAACAACCCTCGAGCCGCCACTGGAAATCCCCTTCCCACTGTGTTCCTCTAAAATGCCGTATAGATGTCCGATGACATGTAACACACACAGTAAGCAGACAACGTATTCAAAATGACGTCCAGAGAGGCGTACAGCCAAGACCTTACAATGCGACACCTGGATAGTTTATGTTTACAGGTAGTACCTAACTTAGGTTCTTCGTCGGATTCTTAGGCTGTAAAACTACTAAAATATGCATTTGTTAGCTCTAAATAGCTTTCTGTAACTTTGAGCTATATTATTTCAATGTGAAGAACTTCCGAATCAGTAGTGGAAGTTCTTAACGCTTACAATTCTTCAGTTTGTAAGTAAAGAAAGTGTTAAGCACTCTTACACTCTCATCAGTACATATTTACTTTCCACTGCAATTTGATATTAATTCTACCATTGATGTACCTGTAGGGACCTGGAGATTTTGCGATTAATTTTTATGCATTAGCTAGGTTCCGGACCAGTTTAAATACGTAGGCTAACACTTTCACAATTGACCTTCGACTTGTTTGACACCTCCTGGAAGTCGCCTAGCCAATAATTTAGAAACAGCCTAATGCAGGTCCAGCCACGTGGTATCGCTGTATTCTTGGAGGTTCATACATGTTAGTTAACCAACGAATTTTTCCATTTTCTATTATTGCTTTCTTTACATTCCTACACAACGGTGTAGTAAATCAGCAAGTAATTTCTACACTGTAAAGGATCCACAGACCGAAAGTGAATTGAGAAAGATAGGTTCACATTACTGCCCAGAGAGTAGTAATTTTAAATCACGAACTTTGGTAAACTTTTGGCTGTCTTCGTTATATTGCTAGCATGCCATCATTTGCATAATAATGCGGCTTTTATTAATGGCCCTGACACGACAGAAAAAAATTGTTCAGATTAATTTAAAAAGTTAAAGTTGTCTGTTACTGTATAAACTGAAGTCCTGTGTACTCTCTTCTAGAGTTGTGATAACTTCACTGATTAACTAACCAGAACATTCCTATTTATTTTGTTATATGTGGTTATTTCGCACAATTTCATGGTAAATTTGCACCACACGTTTTTGTGTTAAGTCTAATGTCGTTTGAATAAGTTGAGATTTTAACCTCTCATCACTTTAATACTAAAGAAAGCTATATTTAACAGTGAATTGTTTTTGAAAACGTTCGTATTAAAATAATTGGGCGGTGCAAAGTAACCAGTGTTAATGGCACAGTTGTTATGAGCCAGGTTAGGACAAGAGTTTATGTTGATGCGCGTAACGAGCTGTAAACCGGTTGTAAAACTGTGAGGCGACTCGCCTTGATCAACATCACTGCGTGCCTGGATCTTTGAGGTCGGCTCGTGAAGGCGACAAACTCATTACTTGCGGCTAGGAAACACGTGGAAATGTAGTTATAAACGAGGCTGCTCTAGTGTTTCAGGTGAACCTATGCAGCTTCATTAACCCTACCTGAACCTAGGATACGTTTACTGTGTATATAGTAATAAAAGAATTTCACTTATCAGAATTATGTTAGCAAATTTATAAAAGGTATAGCCCTTTTTTCGAGCTGTGTTCTGTACAATGAAGTGTAACAATCGGTTGCGTTATGAACGTGATACAAATACGTTGTGTAGTCAACTATTCCTTACATATTACTCTGCAGAACGCAACTCAATTTAAAGCGACAGTGTCTTTAATAAAACAAAAAAATATTTTTGATATGTGTAATACTCTTATAGCTGTAACTATGTTAAGTCAGCTTTGATTTCAACGGGGGTAATGCGGGTTGCATGCATGCGCCTGAAACACTGAGACGCCTTCTTCAAATAGGGAATAAATGGTAACCTTTCTAAGATGCTTTGCTCCTCCTTTGTTGAAAGTATTCTTCATTTTCATATAATAAATGAAGGCTTCTGGTAAATTACCTACTGTGTCTCTTTATACAAACATTGCACTTCAACTATAATGTGCTTATTATTTTACTAAATTTCTATAAGCTGTTATTTAACTTTTATTACTTGGTGAGGGATACATGTTGTACGACCTTAATTATTTAATATTTACACTTTTATGTTGAAATACATTGAGTATAATGAAAGCAAAGGTCATTTGTGAAGTCCCAATTGAAATATTTTCAAATCAATCCTTCAACTTTTGAATCAGGAAGATATTAACATAAAATCAGCATGCTTAATGACACGGGCTGTGAATGCATCAGTTTTAATAATAACGCTTGTAAACAAACGTTAGACTAACAAAAATTATTTTTTTATTAATCACTAACATTTTAAACGTAGTTTGAATACTGTATTTACGTTTAAAAATGTGCTATTTTTCTTCCAGAAATAAATTCTGTAGTAACATTCCTATTTGTTCTAGTTTAATCCACTTTAAAACATAGCTTAAGTGTCCAACATGCCAATGTTTGTTTTGATTATCTTGAAAATTAATTGGCAATTCTAGCACTTTATTAGAAATACCATTTACATTTCATGTTTTGACAACAAGGTCTTGAGCAGTAATTCTGCATTTATCAGTTTACGTGCTGTGTTAATACTTTCAGTTCATTATTTACCGAGGCTACAGATAACTAGGCTTATTCGCACAACCCCAGCCGATGGCGGGGATTTTATTTTCGACTTTCCTGGTCCTAGGTATATAGACACCTTTATGGCAATAAAGTCTTGATATCCGTTATAGAGAGTGGTGTAGGAACAACTTGGGGCTCATATAAACTGAACTTGTTCTAGGAAGACCGGTACGAAAGCATGTCTGTGACAAGTAAGTGGAACAAGATAACATATCTAGCTGGGATACACATGAGAATGTCATGCATATTATGGTATATAGAGCCAGTGACGTTTTGTGAAAAGAATTTTGCTCCGCCATGTTTTAACTTGCGTGGGTTAGTGGTTGGACGCTTTAGCTCTTAGTGTTTTGGAATCGTAACAACAAATCACAGACGCGTGGTGTGACCTTGACCTTACTCTATTGTCAAAGATACGCGGCCAACAATATCACGAAGCAGAGCTGCAGATGTGCAAACAAGGCTTTGAAACAAATTGTCCAGAATAGAGAAAAATTAACAAAAACACTGACTTCAAAAAAATCTGCTGTGGGAAAAATTGTTCTAATAAGTAAAAAAATAATAAAGTTAATTTTATACTGTTTAGAATACAATTAATTGGTTAGGGCAGTAATATACAATAATTGTTTTAAGGGGTAGGTGCCAGCCAAGGTTAACAAACGCGTAACGAAGTAGCGAAGGTATGCAACTAATTTAATGAAATTTAACATTGACCTCAACTAAGTATTTCTTAATTGACACAAAGCAGCCGTGCGGAGTTGAACTGCACGGGGCGTATAAGGCGGGGCTGGGAGGGGAGCGCCTGTTTTAATTAGGAATGGCTACATTATCGAACTAACGTAAGTTTAAAAATTTTTGTTACTTTTATGAAATTTCGTGAAAAGCTCGGCTGGCATCGACTCCGAAAATTACAATAATTATAAATTACTGTCGTAATAAATTGCTTGTATTCTAAGCAGTCCAAAAACAACGTTTTTCTTACATTTGAGTGCTTTTTTTCGGAGTAGATTTTTTAAGTGTTACTTATTGTTAAAATTTTTATTTCTTGATTTTTACGGAGTTCCGGTGCCTCCCTTCCACATTCGTGCTGTCTGTCGTTAAGTAGTTCCGTTGTTCTTCGCAGTCCAAGTCAGTTCAGAAAGAGCTTGGCCACAGTTAGGTACCTACCTAGTCTTGGATTGTCATAAACCTTCCAATTTATTAATCACTATGCACTTCGTATTCCACTTTTCCCGTCGGGATCGATCCCCGGACTTTCGCATGTAGGAATCGTGCCGAACGATTCCGCTGGTCGGTGAGTTTTTTCGGGGATCTTCGAAATCCAAATTCCAATGCCAATAAAATTAAAATGGGACCAACTGGTAAACATCCCTTTTTCAACACAAAATAATTTTCCAAATCGGTTTATAAATGACAGAGTTCTAAGGTAACAAATAAAAAAAATAAAAAATAAAAAGTACAACCGAGTTGATAATTTCCTTCGTTATTTGAAGTCGGTTAATTATTTTCACAAAAAATAAGTGGCTTTAATGATATACTATGGCGTAGATAACCTATTTGCCATTATTCTACATTTCCTGAATACCTCAGGATGTCTGGCGGACTTCCCCCTCCAATGTCTAAGAGATGCGTTATCTAGACCAAGGTCCTCCGAAAGTTTGCTACAAACATAATTGAGCGTATTAAAGGCAACCTGTATGTTGTCATAGCTTACCAGCCAATCGCAGAGCAGCCGACGAAGAAGTTGACTTCGAAAACTCTTGTGCCGAAGCAAAATGTTCCGTCGACCCGTTTAACCCTGGAGTGATCTAATGACACGCATAGAACATATAAGTTACGCGTGTGAACATGAAAGTGCGTATGTGTGCGTGTTACACGGGCCGGATTTTTAAATTTACATTCAGAAAGAAATGTGGCGAAGAAAGGGAGAAAGGATAATGGAAGATAACAATAGAGGAATGTGGCTTGTGTTTCAGTTTCATTTTCCGAGGTGGATAAACGTTTTCCCTTGAACCTACTCTCTTCTGCATCGTAAACTATTAAATTTAGTATACACCCTACCTTCCCTCACGTTAGTTCTTTTTTCTGTCCATAGTATGTTATTTTCAAGAGCCGTTACTTACCCTCTCAGCTGCAGCGTACTGCACTGAATGTGTTGCGAGGAGATATTTATGGTTCTACCTGTACCTAGCTGGGCGACTGCCTCCAACAAATGGCATCTCTTCAATTACAGTGAAGAATAATATACAGTACGGAGGAGACTTTAGGCGGGAAATAAATAATTTTACGAGCAACGTTGTAACGAATTGCACATGAGATATTTCAATGTCACTCTTAAGGTAATCGTTATAAAAATAATATAAAACCTCTTACATACTACCTTCCATCGTATCGTTTGCATTCTGAGTTTTTCAGGGATAAGTGAAGATTATTTCTTTATTTTAAGTGCTATATTATAAATGATTATCATTTATGAACGAACATTGCCGCTATATTGAAAATATAATATTCTTAGACTTTTAAGTTATGTGCATTAAAATGACTTCCTGTAATAAGCCTATATAATATATGCAAAATTAAAAAACAGGACTTTCAACCCGAATTATATATAGTCAACACATTAAAATAAGTTAATTTACGCAGTCAATTTGCAATAAAGCACATAATTAAAAGTGCAAAGCACTGGTTCTTGCCAATTCTAAAGCACTAACAACAAAATTGAAGGAAACCATGTTTAAGAGGTTAAGAAATTAATTGTAAAACAATGCCATATATTTTTCGTGTCAACCTTCAATGTATACCATACATTTGAAAACATTTCAACCCCATTTTATAGAAAAAAATAATGACCAAATACACTCTTATAGCATGCACATTGTGCACCAGTGTTTTTGACAAAACGAAGCTTTCGCATCGTATATTGGTGTTTGGTACACATGTGCAGGCGATACCTTGTAAATTAGTTAAAATATAGACGGTAATAGTGTTTGTTTTAAATAAAAAAGTCAGCAATTTTAAATGTGAGCCATACAATATCGGTTGCTTTACACCGGAAGTAAGAAAAGTTGGCGCGTTGTTTATGCTGATAACGTCATGTTTATAATTGTGTGTTTTTGGCCAGTGTGTCCTGGCTTAGTAGGCAGTCAGCCGGTGTTAATACAGGCCTACCATTACGAATTAAAAAAATATTAATGATCTGGTTTTAAGGGATGGGAAGATATGCCTAAACATTCTGATACGAGTTACATGTGTTCCTATATATCCTTCCCGACGACCAGTCGGGAGAACCAGGGTTCCATCCCCTGATAAAGAATTTCTATGGTTTACTGAAATCGCCCCAGGGGTTACAGATCGAATGCAGTTTGGAAATTCTTCTTGCATTCTTAACTACAATTAGATCTGTAACAACAGTAACGGAAAATAAAGATTTATGGTGTCTACAATACTATCAATATGTATTATATTCTGCAGTTAAGGTAAAGATTCATTAATTTAGCCAGACGAGAAGTTATGACGCAATGCAAATACTCATGATGGTGACTCTCAACAACGACCATTAGTGATTGATACCTCTCCCAGTTCCGGTCTTTGTGCTAAGTTGTATCACCATCAGTAATGTTATCACTGTTTACGAGAGTTAAATCTTACTTACAACCTAAGGTCAAGACACCTTTCCTGCTCCTGTATGCATGGTAACTGTACTTTGGTGAGACATTTCACCGCACTTTCTCCCCTTATCTCCCTTCATTGTTGTTAGGACTGATATCTGGCGAGAAGAACTTGGCGCCAACATATTTCAATACTTCATGTTGTTACAAGTTTTTGCCTGGGAAAGGGAAGATAAATAAGCCAGAGATGGAAGGTAACAAGAGTTTATTAGAATAGAGAACAAGGAAATACAGCAATACAGAAATAGAGACGAGTGAAAGGGTTAGGGTAAGGCGAGACAGGAGATAGGTAAAGGATCGCTCTCCTTCCCTAAACCAACAGGAACTCACCTCTAGTGCCGCCGTTGGAGCTAGTTCTCTAGCCAGAGGGTCGCACCCAGACTCGAACCCAGAGTCCCCAGGTGCGGTCGCCGCCCGAGCAGAAGACTCTCTCGTCGACTCTCTTCTCCAACTCCCC
>PNEQ01019215.1:0-19671 GCA_003012365.1 Medauroidea extradentata
ATTGACATTACACTCATGGGGATTTGCACCAACTTTAACAATTTTTTTCTCAGAAACTACTTGGCCCAGGGAGGAAAAATTTGGTACAGTTTCATAACATGATGGTATTAGCAAGTACAAAAAGTTTCATTAAAATCTGAGACGGTGGGTGTCATTTTGAATCTTTACTGGTCTATTTGACGTGGAATGACCCTATAATGAGGTTCTACTATTTTATTTTTAATTAAAAACAGATATGGAAACTGCCATGCACCTTTCAGTCCCAACACTACATTTTTAAGTCAGTGTACCTTTGTAACAATATTAATAAATACCAAGGACTGTATACAGTATTCTACATTGAAATCTCGTTATAGCGAGCTCGCTAATAACAAGGTATTTTTTAGAAACCGTCAAAAAAATGAAAAAAAAAAAAAAATAAATATAAATTTTTTTAAAGAAAAACTGCAATTTTTTGAAGAGCGACATCATGTGAAATAGACTTGCTGTGAGCTTTGTGCCCGTGTGAACCAGGTTTGTGCTGACTTTCTTCACTGTAATGCTATCGCGCACATTTGTTGTCTGTTTGCCGGCTTCCATCCTACCCTTCCCTTCAACGTTTCACATTTCTCCCGCAGCCTTCCTATAAGGTTTTGTAAGATACGATAATAGCTGTAGTTGAGAAGGAAGGTTGTAACATGAAACTGAAAAAGTTGCGAGGTGCAAACATGTGCTGATCATGGGACCCAATGTTACGGGAAAAGGCCAACACATTCACTGCTATGCAAAATGTTGACTTGAAGTGCTCTGCTGGTTGGTTAGATAGTTTTAAGAAGCTAAATAATATTGTGTTATGTAAGATAGTGGGGGAGATCTGCTTGTACCCGCCCGGAGCTTGTGTGTGTGTTTGTTTGCACGTGCATGCATGGCTGTATAAATTTAAAATGGATAATGGGAACACGTGACTACCTGTTGCTGTGATTTGTCATATTATGGAACAGAAAAGGCGATTAGAAACAAAAGGAAACCATTGGCGGGACGAGGAAGGTATGGGAAGTGTGAGTGATGCTATGATAACGCAGCAACGTGTCCGCACATGCAGAGTGAAAACAGAAAACAAAGTGACACAAAATAACTTAAGTATAGTAAAAAGAATCATTCACAAAAACAATACCCTTAATTAAATTTTAAAATTTTCTAACTTTTGGCATGATGTTGAATTTTTTTTTTTTTTCACGTGTGCAGCAGTGTAATTCTATGTGTAGTTGAATTTTTTTTCACTTTCAATTCATTGAGTTAAAAACATTGGAATGATGTTTTTGCCGTGAAGATGTGGGAGTTAAAGCACACATGAGGAATGAAATATTACTTTGTCAACTCTGCATTGGTTATATTTTCGTTACTATTTTTTTCATTTGACACTGAAAAACGACTATTATCTCATTGAGAAAAGGCAACAATAGGTACTCACACTGTCCCTGGCGATGCCAATGACACAAAAATAATTTACTGCACTGCATTGGACCACCCAAGTGCACAGCTCACTAACACTTTACACGTGCACACAGGAGACGTGGTTTGGCACCGCCTCTGCTCAGATGCCTGAGTTGCGTCACACTGCGAGTGCCTGTCTTCTTCCCTACCCCAACCCTCTTTTGTCTTCCTCATCACTCACAAACACACGCGTGCGAGAGTCATGCACAATGACCTTGCACGCTGCCAGCCATGCAGAGGCATCATGAAATAGGCACGTCCGACTGGCGCCATACCCCCGACGTTTTTATAGCTGGATTTAAGATAAAACATTACAAGACGCTCTAATACTACTGAAGGCTTTTATTATAAACATACCAAATGCTACAATAGCAGCAACCATACTTTAAAGAGAGAAAAAGTGAAAAAATGAATACAGCATCACATTACTAAAAATATTTTTAGAAGTGTAGGTTTTGTGAAGGATTTTGTCACTGTTTTGTGTAGAACAAAGTAAAACAGCAGAAGGCTATCAGTTAATAATTTATCGGCAGCTACGTATTTTGCCTTAATTCCAGTGCCTCACTTCTAGAGGACTGATGAATTACGCCAGCTGAAAAAAATGTGTCCACACATACCTGTAGTTTTGTTGTACATGCTCTGACGATCAATACGGACCTGGTTAATTTTCGGTATAATGCTCCAGCATTACCCCAACATAAAGTACAGATAACTTCTGCTGTTACATATGCTACAATTTTCCGGCGCAAGTGATGGCTTCCTATGCTGCAGTTGCGCACCCAAATTAGCACAGTCGCAGACTTTAAAATGGCTAATTTTTAGATTGCTAAAGCAGTTGACAAACCTTCATCACTAAATCCCAAAGAAAAAAAAGTACCACGTCTCACAATTAATTAATAATGCAAAAAAAAATGTAACACGTCAGTACAATAGTTAGATTGAACGGTACATCCGAAAACGGCTTTCGCCGGTACACCGCCTACCCATCTTATTGCTACTGACCGTCCCCATTTTCTGACACATGTCTGCTACGCACAACTACAGGTTACTTGGATATGTTTCTCACGCAACACCATAATACGTAACGCAGACAACTTGCTAACGCAATTTCATTATGCATTCCTTCATTACAAACTCTGCAAAAGTACATGGAAATGCAGGAGCCCGCAGTTACATCTTCGCTGATCGTTACGTCCACTGCCTGTACTGCGCACGACTCAGTGCTACATAGCCCATGTGTCTACACCGGCTCCACTCGAGCAACTCCCATCCTACAACGGTAACGAGGCCGGCCTCCCTTTAACTCATGTTCCCGTCACTGGGGTGCTCCACGAGGCGCACCACAACTCTCACGCGCATATCGGCGTAATTCACCTGTCCTGGGAAATTCTGGTACATTTTCTAACAGTCGTGTAAAGCGTACCATGTTATGCCATAAAATCCTTTATGGTCATCATTGCGCTGTAACGAGCGAGCGAAGTGAATGCCGCATGGTGTCATACCAACGGCCGACTGCGGGTCATGGTGGGGGGAATGATGTTCACGCGTCCACCTTGTATTTTCCTAGTACTATGGGGTAATGGTGGGCATGGAGGTACGTCTAGCCGGGTGCACAGTCGCTGGGTGAGGTCCCATGCCTGCCTAGTGTGGCGTGGCCTCTGGACTTCCTGTGCGAGGGGATGGCTCACAGTGAGGAGGGAACAGGGGTGGTAAGCTTGCTCAGTTCGGGAAGGGTGGCAGTACCCGGCTAGAAGGCAAATACCGGGTGCTACTGTAGGTATATATTCATAATGTACATTGAAAAGATGTTGGTACACGTAAATAAATATGGCTGCTGGCATGCTACACACAACAAATTGGAGTACTATATTTTTCAGTCATCTTAGATTTCATTGCCAATTCAAAATATTAAAAATACCACAAATGAATTGTGGTAACTCGATCAGTTAAACAATAAATAAACAAGGTGAAAAATTCATTCATCACTAATCACGCAATGTGTGTACAGAGTGAGTGGACAAGGTGTTTACATCGCTGGGTGGGTGGTTCTTGAAATGGTTTCTCTCTCGAGATACTTGTACTAGTACCTTCTGGATATGGCTTCCACGATGCCGGGTGCGCACATTCACTGTTTGACGCTTGCAGTGGACCTTATCTCATCCGACTTCCTTCTGATGGCCGAGGCGACCGCCTGTGACGCCTTCTGGACAGCTCTTTGCAGGGGCAGGTACTTGGGTGCTGGGGAGAAGGGTTATCCTTCTTTTGCAGGTCAATTAGTGAGTTAATCTCCTAATTTGCGATGTTACAAAAAGGGAAGGAAAGATTGTGGCTAATAATTTCCGTGGGTGGCCTCCAGGGGGCCAATGCAAGATGTCCTAGTGTGATGCCAACACCTGTGAATTGGTCCCAGCGGTGTGTAGGGCCGTAGCATGAGCTATGCGACTGGACGCACTAGCGAATGATGACAGCTCGCCTTACACTCGGCCTTTTCCAAGAGGAATGCCTTGACCTAGCTACAGGCACCGCTCAACCCCCAGAGAGATTAGCGTCAGGTACAGCTCAGCTCCAGCGATTTCTTGCTTCGTCCTGGTGAGACCTGTTACTGGGAGAGAGCCTGAAAGGCAGCAAAGTGCGATCCTCTTAATGTACTCTGCGGTCAGAGGAGTAGACAAGGATCCAGGGATGAGTAGGTGGGGGTCGAAGGAATGTTGGAAGGGAGCTAGGGTAGAAGGACGAACACAGGGTTCAGTGGAACTGTTTTATTCCTCAAAACAGCCCCAGCCTAGCCGTTCAAATGGTGTCCCTACGAGCGAGACCACTGTCAATCCCGGCCCAGAACTCCTGCTAGGTGTCTACTTAGCATGGTGCCGGCTTTGGCGAGGTCTCCGGCAGCTTGTGCACGGATTACGGAGTGAAGCCAGGCATTAGATCAGCAGAGGTTCACTTGATGGCAGACTGTAACCTTTCACTGGCGCTAACAAGAGCTGGAGTGGTCATCAGCGAGATGTCAATTGACAAGGATTTCACGTTCTGGGCCCGCCTTATATACCCGCGCTCTGGCTTATGGTAAGATGGGAAGGGACATGTGCAGCCATCAGACCACCCTTTCTTGCAGGGGTGGTGCTGTTTGTACAGAATGTACACCACCTACAAGGGATGGTTGGAACACCTGTCCTATTGGGTGAGCTGCTTAGCGGTTGAGTCGGCGGTGCTCACTTGTGGGCTGCCCTACTGGCGACCCAAGCAATGTGTAGACGAGGCGACAAGGGGGAGGTGAGGAGGCATTTAAGAATGATGCAACTGTGGCGCGTCAACGTGACATGACTGGTAGGGCAGCTTCGGCTGTACTTGGCTTGGAACACTGCCAAAAAGAATCGTTGTAGAAGATATTCCTCTCTGCAGAATGCACTGCGCGCTAGAAGTTATCAGAAAAACACATTTGAAGATGGTCATAAGTACTGTAACCAACTCCTGAGCTATGAAGAATTTTATACTTTACTTGCCCAAGTAGAAGCATTTCTGAACACGTCTCATTAACACCATTGTCTTCCGATCCGAGTGATCTCACTCCACATACACCAATTAACTTCCTTACGTTGGGACCTCCACAAATGTTACCTGAAGAAGATTTAGAGCCTGTTTATCAGTGTATGGTTTCGTTCTGATTTTCTGTTGATTAAAAATTTAAGAAATGGTTAGCAACAATTCCTGTCTCTCAAGTATTGATTAAGTTTAATCAGTGTGTTGAATAGTCGGTAATCATTGGGTTAGTTTAACACAAGAAGAGGTACTGAGTGATTACCAAGATTATCAGGACTTGGAAAACAATAAAGTTTGTGTCTTGGAGCGGCAACAAAAGTTCGTACACGATACACGTAGAAAAAGAATAATTTCTTGAGTGTTGGTTGCAGATGATTTACATTTTTTTATTTGAAGATGGTGATGAAATAGTATAATTTGTAAACAGGCCAAAATTATTTAGTGAACACCCAGATCACCTGCAGATAGATGAACAAGAATTTTTTGTGATATTTTGCCGGGATAAAAATACCTGCTGTCCTAACACTACAAGAAAAAATTAAAGGACATCTAGAATTTCATGTAGTAACTTATTGCACATTACTTTTTTATTTATTCCATATAAAGAAAATGGTTGGCCTAATATCAAGGTGAAAAAATTTTCTAGGTTATGTTAACATGCCTTTATCGTATGTTTTAGCTTAATTTTTCGTAATATTGACGCTTGTTGGAGGTAATAATGTTTAGTTACCTTTCTGCGTCTTAGTTTCGCCCCTAGGAGCAGGGTGCCTGTGGCTCCGTAAACAGGGCTCTAACTGGGAGGGGTCTCGGATGCTGTGGTTGTCGACATTGTCTGATTTCAATTATGTGCCTTTCTGGGCGAGGAGGTGGGGCAATACAGGACTTAGGACAAGTGGAACGGCAGGTGGGTGCAAATGTTGGGTCAGAATTATCTGACAGAGTTTGGCTAGGAGATGGAGGCAGTGGGGAGGGTGAAGAGGCTTTTTCTGGTGTCGGAGACAGAGGTGATAAGGCGCGGGTGATATTACAGCACCCGAGAACGTATCGGTCGCGATGCGGTGATCTGGGAAATTGGATGTAGCCTGGGAGAGTCCTCGCTTCCTGGTTCTCAGCTCCTCGACATGCAGCAGCGGCGTCCCTCAGCAGAGTGTAGACGTGAGGCGCAGCAGGGCCCTGCCCACCGGCTCTCCTACCCTGGGCCAAGGCGACCCGCTCTCTATACTGTCTGCCGGCCCTCCTTCGGGGCATACGGCCTTGAATGGATTAACGAGAGGGAGACTTTCGCACCTCAAGGCCCAATTCTAACTAGAGAAAAAGAAACAAACCATGGAGCACTAAGGAGTTTGACTTGCGAGGTTTTCTGGGAAAAACTCTGGGGGCTGCTTCCAGGGGGCCAATGCTACTGCGCTCTGGTGCCTGCTGTTGGTGATGCGGGACGTCGGGGAGGCATATCAGCGCCCTCTGCTTCCTGCGATCGACGACACCGCTTGGTAGGCGTCGACTATCCCAGTTGGTGAGCTGCGGGATGACTCAAGGGGCGTATTGGCGCCCTCTGCCGCTGCGATCGGTCGACACTGTTTGGAGGCGCCGGCGATCCCAGGCCGGCGAGCTAACCAATGATGCAAAACCCTGATGTTTCTGGGAAAGCCGGATGGGCCAGGAGAGCTAACCACGATAAACTTTGGCCTCGCGGTGAGAGGTCGCGTGTTGGAATCTGGAAAGATGATAGGGGGGATTTGGAAAAATAAAACCAGGAGGAAAAAAGGCAAAGCAGACAAACAGAGTTAAGGTGGAGCTGTGTTTATTATAAACAATGCACAGCCCCAGCCTGTACCCAAGGTAGCTTCCCATGTCCACCTTACACTAACGAGACTCTGCAAAAAAAAGGCGAGGCCTGCCGTACACGATTGTGCGGTAAACTTAGGCGAGAACTCAGACCTCGTGCTATTACTGTGTGTGTGCGGGTGACGGCTGCCGCTGGTAGGCTGCGCGTCGCTGTAATGTGGCTGTGACGGAACTGGCGGAGCTACCGCCTGATTCTGCTCTCTACGTACCTTATACTGTATACCCTGCTAGCCAGGCGAGCGGGGGAGGGAAGGAGTGGCGGTGATAGCATGTCCGCGCAGTCCGGGGCCGGGAGGCGCAGGATGGTACGCTCGCTCCAGGGCCGCGTGATGCTCAGGGAGGTTGATATGCCTCCCACACTCTGCGTAGCGGGTTGCCTGCGCTTACAGGTGGCGGCAGTGCGTCTGGCGATCAGCTGGCAGGGCTTCTGACGTCGTAGAGGAAGGGGGAAGGGTGGTTGGCAGGACCGTAAGGAGGCGTCAGTATGTTATAAACATAAACCTATGTACTGTTGTTCTTGATTTCTTTTCACTAGCTTTTCAGGTTTCAGTTCAGTTTATTAGGTGCTCTTGAAGAAAACAAACAAAAATCAACGTTAGCATTTGGACGTAAACAAAGCACGTTAGGTTATCAAACCATAACACAGGTTGTAAAATACATTATGATGCTGATGACCAAAATTCTGCTGGAGTTGTAGTGTCAGTACAGAGATTTCCTGTTGGTAAAAGTCAAGAGTACAATTAGATTTTAATAGTTATACGACAGAGATGTAACATGCTAAAGCTTAAAACTAGCCACACTAAATTATGGCAAAAAGTCCTGCTTCACACAATTATTCCTGCTTCGTTTACATTTAAATTGTATTTAATAAAGGCTGATAAGGAGATTTCCCGGCTGACAACACACTCAGTCGGCTACTTTTTACACCTTAAAACTAATTCCAACTGCCTGATCCCTGTGCTGATACTACGAGTTACACTACAAAGTGGCAGAGTGATACAATGGGATCCAAATACGCCCGAAAGCAACAAGTAACAGGTTAAAGACATTAAAATTGGCATAACATTGCCATTTAACATGTAATAGTGAATGTTTTATCACACAAAGAACAGACAGTTCCCATGTAGTTAACTTAACTTGCGACACATTTTGCAGCCAGATGGACGAATAGGTCCGGAGTTCAATATCTTCATCAGTGCCCATTTGCACAAGGCACTGCCACCCGTGATGTTACAAATAGGCTTGCTGACCAGGCTGCATGCGCCTCGATAGGCCTCCCCGAGAATGAACTTGGATCTGCCAGTGATTCACATCCAAGATGATAGCTCAGGGTGTCTACTAGGTCACTAAAGTTACGAAAAAGTCACAATTTGTTAAAAAGGTTACTCAAGTCCCACAATAGTCACTAATTTGAAGTATATTTTGGTAAAAGTCACGAAAATTATTTTTGGGTGTTTGGTTCTTGTCGAATCATTTGTCAAACTTGCATGTTCACACTACTAGTATTTGTCGTGCACTGTGCAAGTTAACTAAATAATTTGTTTGTATATTTATCATAGTCATCTTCATAAAAACAACTTAAATTAAGGTATATATTAATTGCACATTTGAAAATTGGATAAGCTTCGCACTATCAGCAGTTGGAGGAAACATAATAAAAATTGTCGGGCGTGTTGCACTTGTCAAAAAAAATATTTATTAATTCTACTGTATTTGAACAGTTTTCAAGAAAAAATCACTAAAAACTCACTAAATTTTACTTTCACCCTGTAGCTAACATATAGCCAAACGGATAATTTGAAAAATCACAAACAAAGCAAAATATACTGTATAGCAAAACGTAATTTAGAAAAGTTGTTTAAAATTTGATTCTGATTTAAAAGAGTCTAAATACAACAGGAAAAAATAAAACTAAGTAGCAAAAATAACTACTTTCAACCCGTTATTACTAGGACCCTACACTTTTCGCGATCGTGAATAAACGACGATAAACGCGAAATCGTTATAAAATATGGTTTTCAACCGAAATTTGTGTAAAACCGAATTTCAGCACAAATGTAATGTTAAAACCCTAAAAGTGTTAAGTTTTTATGTGAAACGTAGCCATTTAATGTTAAAACTATGTAATATTTAGTACTGTACATTGCGAAGACAAACCTTGACAAATGGGAAAAAAATAAATATATGGTTGATTGCTGATTGGGAGTAAAAAAACAAACGGCACTTTACCATTTTCTGGTTCAAATGAAGGGAACATTTCATATTTGTCACTTCAAAAACACTTTGCAAAACATAAAAAAATAATAGACAGTCAGTACATAGCTGCCAACTCATACGATTTTCCCGTAAAATGTACGATTTTGCGCCTAATGTACGGTTGTACGATTCATGTGAATTATTGTACGATTTTCAAGCTTTCCAATTTTTTTCCCGTTTGCTTAGTTCATAAAGAAATCTGGTACTGAAATTCCATAATCTGGTACTGAAATCCCATAATTTCGGTACGGTAATGTGGTATATATATCTGACTTACAGTGTTGTATATAATAAAGAAAACTGTAATATTGTAGTTTCAGGAACCAACGTGCTTAATAAAGCATTGTACTATATTGTTCACTACAGAGTACCGTATTATTCATGCATCGTACGAACGTATTCGGAACTTTGCCGAACACACCCGATCGATTGCAGTTGTCTTCTTTGCTAAAAATGGCTGTCGTGACTCGTGCAAACAAAAGTCACGAGACTGTTTCAATTTGAAGTGGCTTTCCAATTTACAGTTTCTGTGTAGTAATTGCTCAAGAACATACATAAAATCTTGTGAACTGAAAGAAACTATCGTTTAATTCTTATTTTTCCAGCAAATGTTGAAGTGCACATCGTAGTTGTATAATGTTTGTAAACATGGTTTTTGACCAGGTTAAATGTATCTTTTTGTTATTGTGACGGCGTATTTTAGTGCCGGTAATTGTATCGACGTAGCGTGTTTAAAAGTCGTAAAACGTAGGAATACTACAACTTTCATATCTGGGAAATACAACTTTGCAGTTTTTACAATGACGTTTTTATACAATTGCCAAACCGTACGGATGTAAAAACTGTTCAAAAATTTAGAGTATGTGTTATTGTATAAGAGATTAAATACTCTCATATCTGCACGTTCAACGATGTACGATTTATTTCTCAAATTCACAGTATTTGCAGTGTCGGAGAGTTGTGGTTAGATGTGCCAAGTGTGATTAAATTGCCTAATTTGCACTCTTAAGAATTTTTCGTGCATTTATGGAACTGTGAAAGAGAATTTAAAAGCTGTATTACCAGAAATCGTAATGTAGGGGCCTATCTATTGATGCATTAAAATTGGTAAAGTTTGTAAACTTGCAGAAACCAAAACTACCTCTACTAGGTTTATTTAGATTTGTATGAATATTTATATTTTTAGCAGTATTTATGATGGTGCAACAAAGTAAGCCTGATTTATAATTCGTTCAGTAATTTCCCTGTTATGTTTGTTTTCTTTATAATTGCTCTAGAGAGACTATGCAATTTTAGCCATGAACACAGCATATGAATAGTAGTCAAAATGTTAGGTAATTTTATTAATTATTCAGCATATTCTAAATTTATTTTGCATACAAAATATTGACATGTTAACAGTGTAATATTTTATTTTAAAAATAGCCAAAGTTTTTTAGTTCGATGGCATTTACATACACACAACACTTGAAATGCCGCGACTCGTTTACGCAAAATTTTACTCATTTTGAAAATTGTAATATTTCTGAATCCTTGAAGTTGGCAGCTATGTCAGTACGTTTACATTGACAAAAGTGATGGCTTTTAGAATAACGTAAACGTATTGAATGTGGCCGTTTGTATGCCGCTTGGCAACTTGTAACCTAACCTAGAACGAACGAAGAAGAACGATTAACAAAAGCATGCACAGCAGTGTTGCAAGATATGTTGATCATTTCATGGTTGCCACATCATCCTGACTTCTCTACGGAGTAAAAAGTGCAGGAAATCCGAAACATGACGAAAAACACTTTTCATGCGTGGACAAAGACCAAGAGATGGGAATATATTTTATACGGCCAGTTATTTATTGTGAATTAACGGTTAATTTTTTTAACAGCAGTACATAGTCTCGTTTGCAAATTGCAATGTAAATATTTTGAATTGGCCATAGTGTCCTCTTTTTCAGCAAATTTTATAACCCCTTTTTTATATTTCCAAACATTTTAACACCATTTTTTGATTTTAAGCAATTTTCAACACTCGTTTTCGATTTTCCTGCATTTTTAATACCGCTTTTTAACACCGCTCTACAGTTTTTTAAGCTATTTTAGCACAGGTTTGCCTAGTTTTTGTGATAAAATTTGGAGATTTTGTTTACCGTTTTCAGGGGGCCCTAGTTATTATCAGTTAAATCTTAATTTCTACAAATTTTTAGTTTAAACTCGCTACTTGCAGCCTCAGTAATGATGTTGGATCCCTCAGTATGAGTATTTGTTGATACACCTCCCATATAATTAACTTGGAACGTATAATTAATTAGAAATAAAAAAAACATCACAACAAGTATTTCTGTCAATGATGAATTATAATTGAAGAAAGTGAAATTATAATAAGATATATTAAAAAAAGAGGGCTGTGTGCAAGTGCATGTCAGAGGATTATATGTAAATTTTGTAAAAATATTTTACTATTTAGTAATTAAAATATAAAATTTATTCTAAAAGCAAGAAGTAATAATCTTATACACCCCACAATCTGTTGTTCTTTTGTCAAAATATTGTTGCATGTTGTTGGCACTAATACAAGGACCATATTAACTTGGTCGCATTGTGTCTACCCTATGAATGTTGTAGAGTGTTGTGGTGTTTGTTGCAGTGAATTTGAGCTGGAGTACCTGCTGTTGGAGGGTCACTGCTTCGAGGCCAATGCTGGCAACCCCCCACGAGGCCTGCAGATCACCTTGGGCACAGAGAGTCAGCCAGTGCAGGTCGACACTATTGTCATGGCAAATCTGGGCTACTTCCAGCTCAAGGCCAACCCTGGAGCATGGCTGCTTCGTCTGAGACAGGGACGCTCTGCCGACATTTATGACATCGTCAGGTTAGTTTCTACACAATGATATAGGATCACTAGTTGAAACTTTCCCTTAATACTACTTTGACATTTAACTTTGAACGCAGTGTAAAACAACTTTACTGTTTATAATAAGATGGTGCTTGGGGACAGAAAATTCGTACAAATTGTAAGCCCCAGCTATGGCTTGTTTGGTGTCAAATATATGTCTATTAATTCTGTAAGTATGTCGTGGGTAAGCCCTATATACATTATTTACTCGCCTCTAATATGCACATTTTTTTAAGCTTTTCGAGGTGTAAAAGTGGACTGCATCTTACAATTAATGGTGTCTTACATTTGCCAGCATTTTTAAGAGTTGTAGGCAAAAAAAAATTTAGTAAAAAAAACATTTGTTTCTATGATTTGCCAGCATGTACTTACGAAGTGAAATATTGCATCATTAATCTAGAAATAAGGATGAACAAAAACACATTCTCAATTTACATGTCGCGAACGATAACTGAAACTACAGTAGAAACTCTATGGATTGTTTTTCAAGGGACCAGAAGAAAAAAATGATGCATGCGGACCAACTATGCTTGTGGACTTGCCTCTATTTTCTACCTAACCTCAAAATCTGAAGTTGTACTTTATGTGCAGAGCTGACTGACAAGACAAAACATAAGAAAACGCTCTACAAGTTATTATTTATTACGGTAACGTAAATTATGGAAAATAAAAAAAAACATTAACAGGAAATTAAAAACATTACTATAATTTTTAAAAAAATTTTTTAATTTAAATATTACGTATTTACGATTGCAATCGTGAAATTACATTACAGTTACGTAACAATCTAAACATGCTGCACTAAAATGGAAATGATTTTAAAACCCGTCTGTTTATAATAAAACATTTTCAAACACGTTTCGCAAATTTTAGGTTAAAGTTACCGATAATTGCGTTAAAAACAAAGACAAACGAACGCACGTAAAGAGATCAAATGTTTCCAACGTAAAACAGCGATCGATAGAGTCCGAGACAATCGATAGTACTAGCCGTGACAATTCTCTTCTTGACGCCGTCTTGAATTTATTGTGTCGTGAGCGCAAGCGTTACATGCAAACATGGTCATTCTCCTGTGGCTTTGCACATGATCACCAACTCCGCTGCGATGTTTCTTCTGTGTTCTATTTCCAAACAAGTTTAGATGTCCTTTCTTCCTTCGTTATCTGTGACTCGGACATCTTGTGTTTATATTGTGCAAATCGCGGGATAACATAAATATCGGCTGGGCATGTTTACTTTGTGGCAGACATGATTGTTTTTTACTGTTCACTGAACTGTTTGTTTTAAAATTTACACTGCATGTTGAAATTAATTTTAAAAACAATCAATATGCCTAAATTTTTGGCTGTGGGGGAAAATTTTTGGGACCAACGGAAATAAACGATAGATACGGGAAAACGATGGAAACGAAAACGATGCAACGAGTTTCTACTGTAGTTGTATTTGAGTCTTAGGCCGTTTTAACACTGCAGCGAAGCGCACAGCCACATGCGTTACTTGCCGAGTGATTGATAACACAGCGGAAGTTTTCAAGGTCAAGAGGTACTGTCTGAACACAAAAACAGAGGTGGAGAAAAGACGCGTGGCGTAGACAACGGTGATAACACTAAAACTCCACAGTGGTTGAGTTATCTCTATTTTCTTTGTCTCCCTTGTTGTTCACTGGCTTTGTTGCTATTTAATTGCAGAAGTTTGTGTGATTTGCGTACCCAATGGCGTTTACTAGGAATTTATTGTTCTTCGCTGTACGTATGCAATATGGAGAGCACTAGTAGAAAATCGTACGATGCAAAGTTTAAGCGGTAAGTTGTAATTGATAGTGTGAGACGTGTTTAGTGATAACACTGGGTTGTTTTCATTTTTGCTTCTTTTATGAAATGAGAGACGTTCTTATCCTTTTTGTCCTTTTTTATGGGAAAAAACCTGCAGTCTCTATCTCCCTTTTTCCTTCTGGATCTTCTGCCATTCACGATAAGGTGACTAGGACCTTGAAGGGGGGAGGGTGAAGACAAACATGTAACTGCTGTGGCAAGACAGGATGCAAGTTGCATGTGACTATCGAAACACCTCAGGGGGAGGGGGAGGGTGGTGGTGAAGCAGCTGCCGCTTTTATGAACAACACTCCTATGTGTAGCTTTGCTTTGGGCTGGTGAGGCGACAAGCAACAGTTCACATGACGGCAAGGTCAGACTTGTTTAGAAAAGAAAGGCCAGAGTGCTTCTTATTATTGCATATAAACTTTTTTGTAACCCTTGTAGCTCTTTGACTTGATGGCATCTTAGATTCACATTGTAGTGATATCCCTGTAACTTGTAGAGGAGATCTCCTGTTGCACAGTTGTAGCTACCTTGGGTGGAATAAGTCAGGTTTGTAAGCCTGCTATTGAAAGATGTGGGTGGTTGATGCATAGCACAAAAGCAACAGTTTGGCCTGTTTCATAAGTAATAACCTTGAAGAATGGTGATATCACTACATGTTCACTTTCTGGATGCTTGCACCACAGGTTAGCTCGTTTCCCTCTCATTTTCTCAAATTTGCATTGCGAGTCCTTATGAGATAAAAAATATAAATTTGTGAAATTAAACCAGTAACTATTACCAAATTAAAATCCAAATAAAATTGTAATGGTTATCAGTGGTTGTTTACAAACTCAGACAAACAATTTAACCAAATGAGTGTCAATAACAAAGCTTTGTAAGTTGTAAACAAAGGGTAATAAAAACCAAGAGAAATCCTGAAACTGTGTGAATATCCTTATCGTAATCACAACCTATGAATGAAAATAATGTATTCACAAGCAAGTAAGATCACTCCAATAGAACAGTAGTGTGAGGCAGCACAGCTGCTGCCTACGGTATCACGGAAGGCCTGTGCATCACTACGTTCATCATGTTTTGGAATGGTAGGGATTTTTGAAAAAGTAGTTTGAAATTTCCATTAGGAGTGCAAATTTATGTTGTAAATTGGACTGCAGTTAAGAGGTGGTTACTCAGGTACAGTAGTTGTAATTTTCAGCTTACAGTAGTAATTATGAAAAATTATTAATACCGTATTTATCCATGTACGTACCACCCACACATTTTTTCTAAAAAACATAATTGCTGTAAATAATTCCGGTTGCAGTTCATAGACCGAAATATAGTTTTTTTTTGATAAATGAGGCCTAGAAAAATCAAGTTTATCATACATTACAGATTGCTGGAAGGATTTATTATAATGGAAAAATAAGTGTGAAGTCCTTTAATATCAGATTGTAGCTCGTAAGCAGTATACATCCAACTCCAGCATTACCGTTAGCCAAGGAAACGGCATCACATCGGCAGCTGCGGGCCCGCTGGGACGTGCCAAGCTTTCAGCGCACAGGGCCTGGACCGTGCCGAGTGGTGCCAAGGCAGTGTGTACCTAGATCCTTTATCCCACTCGCTCGGTCGGATGAGCGAGCATCTAGGCACTCAAAGCGTGGCGTGTGGTAGCACAGAAAACCAAGTATGAGATGGTGATTCATTGCTTACAGCCAGAAAGAGCCACTGTACAGCACGCTTCCTAAGTATTGATAACTGCCAACAGAGTGCAGTGTATGCAGCTGCCGCTGCGAATAATTAGTCATCTAACTGTCGGGCAGTAACGTGCCAGCCAACCATGAGCTTTCAGCGTCTCTACTTCCAATGTACCAAACGTTACTGAGCACTGTTTATTCTTAATAGTGTGTGGTAGGTAAATAAACGCTGAAAACATAATTTGATTTCTACGCTTTTTTCGAAGCCAATATGGATAAAATATTTGTTGACAATCCTATATAATGGTATTTGCCAACTTTATGAGCAAATATATATATACTATTCAAAATTACTGATTCGATACGCATGATCTCTTACGCCGCAGTTAAATGCACGAGGTTCCGGCATCAGAGATTGTGCCTCAGAAGTTTGTAACACTGGAAACAATTTTGTTTAAAACGTTGGCTAATACTATTGTCTAGGATTGCTGTTGTTTAATTTTCGCAAGTCGGCTTCAAGAAACCTACAGTTATAGATTAACGCATTAAGCGTTGACTTATGTACCACGCCTTCTTAAGACGTCGTCCACATATTTAATTCACATACTATTTAAAGTTATTTAATTAAGTTTTTGTACAAAATGTAATTATATTAACTGCATATTTTGAAAAAAAAGTTCTTGAGAGTATGTTGAAATAGTGAGGTGCGGGTCCTGCATGGGGGTGGATGGTATATGGGTAAATATGGTAATTTGGTTATAATTAATGTAGAAAAACTCATCCATTAACTTAAAAATATTATCATATGCAAAGTAATGTTAAAAAAATAGTTTCACATGTTCTGAAGTTCTTACCTTGTTTCTTATTGCTGGCCTGTGCCTGCCCAGCTGGCATCCATGCAGTTGCACACTTCATTGTAGATAGTTTGAGTTTGTAGTGTTCTGAAAGTTGTCAGGGCTAAACAACCCTGCACTTGATGTTTAACTGTGGGGGTCTTCCAGGACATATCACAGTTGGGAAATTATCAGCAAAGAGAGAGCTGAGTGCAGGATAGCTGGCAGCAGAGTGCACTGTCTTCCACTGGCTTAACACTATGGTCAACCATCTCCAGTGGTTGCTAGAGATACAGTATAAACATTGGTGGACCTCCTCCCGGCTGATTTCTTAGAGTTGAATGTTCCTCTGTAGTATCCTACTGGACCAATCCCTCTCTCCAGCCGTCCTGTTTCGGTTTTCCATGGTTGGCCAAGATTACTCCAGGCAAATGCTGGTATGGTTTCTTAACATAAAGCATAGCTGTCTCCATTCCTAGTTCCTGCCCTTGTGTGAAATTGTGTATAACCATCTCTATTGACCTCATTGTCGACGAGATGTGAAACCAAATACAAATTGTCATATTACTGCTTCACCATCAGGGCTACCTTGAAAGTGGTGCATAGTTGGTGACATTCAAGTTCAGCGGAGAGCTGTGGCTCTGAGATGGCTGTAGAGGGGATGAGGCCTTAAAGCAGGTGGAAGGCTCATAATGTTTCCACTGTGGAGGCGCATGAGTTTGTGGCATTGAAATGGTCTCCCTGCATCATCTGAGAGCCTGGTCTTTTAGTTAGGTGTGTGTAGATTGTAGATATGTGGGGCATTGGGACCCTGCTGGGAAGTTCTTCAGTCCTGGGCAAGGCAACCCAATCCAGTGTTTCCTCTCTGCTCTATGCCATAGTACACAGATATTCTGCAGGTAAAATAAGGTTTTGGGTTAAGGTTAGTGTCCCGTTTTGGCAGCTGGCGTTGGTAAAATCACAATTATAATACAGTAGTTACTTCACAGGTAACATAGCTAATAGCGCACGTGAATGGCTTCCAGAGGACTAGCTTTTTATTTTAAAAAATTATGTTTTTTTTTTTACTGTGTGGTTGCTAAACCTATTTAACAGTGCCAATTTCAAACTAAAGGTTTTATTGTTGTAATTTAGCTAATTGTTGTTGTTATTATTATTATTATTATTATTATTATTATTATTATTATTATTATTATTATTATTATTATTATTATTATTATGGGACTTTTGATTATTCCAGATAAGTATTTACGGTGGTACCTCTATTCATTGTTTTTCATGCACGTGGGAAAACAATAAATGTGGACTTTGTTAATGGGCATACAAAATAATACACATAACCTCAGATTTGATGTACAATTACATTTTCGCAATAACATGCCAAGTTCGACATGGTTATCTTGTGTTGTCCATAGAATGTCCAAACGTTATTCGATTTTACGCCATATATTTGATAACATTTGCGTTGTGGTGGTTGTTGTCCTTTGTTTTAGTGAATCAAGATCCAGTATAGGTATTACATACACTCTGTCCTTCACGTAACCGAAAGGAAAATGTCCAAAAAGGTGATACCGGGCAATTGTGGTGACCTTCTCACCCCATCCACCTGGCAAGGAATGTCTCGCCCAAGAAGTCACTGACAATCAACTCTCAATTTGGCAGTGCACCATCTTATTGTAAAACCAGTACAGGTTGCAAGTCTTGCAGCTGAGGTGCCACATAAAGTTATAGCATATCTAGGCAGCTGATAGACTCTGTGGACTTCTCAACAAAACAGAAAGGACCTATGACTTTGTTCATCATCATAAATCAGCACCGAACATTCACTTGGGAGTATCTCTCTCATGCTCCATGACACTATAGGAATTCTGTGAACCATATACATATTTCAACATCGTGCCTGTTGACCTTATTAAGATGTGGAAGGTAGCCTTGTCGGAGCAACACACACGTTTGTGGTACACATAATCCGCATCGATCAGTTGTACGTCAGTTGCAAAAGCTGCACAGTGTGGTCCGTCATCTTCGTGTAAAGTCTGGAATATCTGTAGTTTATACACATGCATCTTCACTCTCTTGTGGACAGACTGTCAATTAGGATATTCCTAGTTCCTTAGAAGCACAACGTGTAGACTTGGCAGGGCTACGAGTGAATGTTTCCTGCACAGCTTCAACTTTTATATCACTGACATATAATTGTTAGGGTGGGCTGAAAAAAATTAACTTTTTTTTTAAAGCACTATAGTGCGGAAAAGTTGCCTCTATAATAAGAAGAAAAACTGCGTAAAGATGTAAAAAATCTGTTAATGTCTTCCGATCGCGCATCAATGCCAAAGTTCTTTAAAAAAGGACCAAATTTATATGTTTATTTTTCAAATATGAGATAAACTTTTTTTTTCCGAACTGCTATAGAGTGGAAAAGTTTACTCCTAGAAAAAAAAGAAAAACTGCGTAAAGAAATAAAAATTTGGTTGATATCTTCCGATCGCGCATCGATGCCAAAGTTCATAAAAACGGAACCAAATTTAATATTTTTGATTATTTTCAAATTGTGACGCGTCCTCTTGCGTCTGCTGTGTGTTTACTATTGCTGGTGTAGTCACTGTAGTGGGTGTTGAGGTTATGTTAAGTTTGCGCGTGCTCCGGATAGCTCAGTTTGATTTAATCTCAGGGTTAACCAATCATCGTGACTTCATCAATAACAACTCACTTACTCAGTCAACGGTTGATTTATTACTGTAACTTTGACAGATGTTTACAAAGGGCGGTTATTTACACATCACAAATAAACCCGTCAGCTGTCCGGCGTTACCATGTCTGAGAGTGAGTTTAAAAAAAAGGAAAAAAAAAAAGGTAATGATGAAACGTTCGTTGTAACTGCCCTACAACTAAAAACCGCCTCGGGCCAGCGCCCGGCACAAACCGCCCTACAACTAACGCCCGCCTCGGGCCAGCGCCCGGCACCAACTCCTCTCACTCAGCCTCCTCCTAGGGCCAGCGCCCGGCACAAACTGCCCTCACTCAACTCCTCCTCGGGCCAGCGCCCGGCCCAAACTGTTCTACAACACGCGACCGTCTCGGGCCAGCACCCGGCCCCAACTGCTACAACTAACGAACGACCACCTCGGGCCAGCGCCCGGCACAAACTGTTCTACAACACGCGACCGTCTCGGGCCAGCGCCCGGCACAAACTGCTACAACTAACGAACGACCACCTCGGGCCAGCGCCCGGCACAAACTGTTCTACAACACGCGACCGTCTCGGGCCAGCGCCCGGCCCCAACTGCTACAACTAACGAACGACCACCTCGGGCCAGCGCCCGGCACAAACTGTTCTACAAC